>VDFB02325541.1:39647-269454 GCA_007258455.2 Sequoia sempervirens
GTCAAGAACATGGTTCATGTAGAGAGAAACACTAATATGGAGATTGTCATTGAGACTGCCGTACCTCCATAGGGGAAGGACTTGGCTGAATTGGAATCTCAAGATTTTGAGGTTATCATTGCCACCTTTGGTCGTGAAGTAACACGCCGCATCAAAGTTGGATCTCCCACAAGTTGCTGCATGCCGTGGATAGAATACTGAAGGACGGAGAAGATAAGGCAGCCCTCAAGGCTGAAATCAGACAGCTTCATCAGTATATTTCTAGCCTTGTACATAGACCAGAGGTCATCACCACACTCCCACCGATGCTTGAGCCTCCGGCAGAGCAAAGTCAACTTAATCACTTAGTTGCATATGGCAAGCGTTTGGATGAGTGGGAGGAAGAGTTTGTTGCTAGAGGCCGTACTATGCTCACAGAGTTATATCAGTTGCGGTACAATGCACGAGAGCTCCGTCTTCGTCTTCAGGATGAGGAACAGAATATGGCTATTAACAAACCCCGAGATGAGATTATGATTGCCCACCTGAGTGTGGCATATGATGCAGTCACAGATGCAAAGGATAGGTAAGCTATCTACTCTTGGAAAACACAATTGGTTTTTAGAGCAAAGATAGAAGAGACTTTGGCATCAGAGTTGGTTGAGAGTAGAGAGCACGTCACTAGTGCACTCCGGTTTGTGAGGACTCTAGTATCTCGCTTACCGTGCTGGTATCAGATCGAGGGTGGTGCCTACGTTGAGCTTACCGACGTTCAGTCAGAGCTTCAGGCACTCATTCATACCATTTTCAGTGGGGAGACTATTGGCTGTAAGGTTACTCAGCTTACAGTTATGTCAACATTATTCGACGAGGCAACAAGGAGCAGGGGCGAACTTCAGTCCCAGATCACAGCTGGTGAGGATATGCTGCATCGACATAGCATTCTTCGACAGAGTCTCATAGCTCCAGATAGTGATACAGTTAACAATCTCGTTGAGGGATTGATTGCTCGAGATCATGACCAGTAGACTTCAGTTTCCACTTCTCAGGATAGACATTACACACAGGAGTTAACTTGGCGTTACCCTTTCAAGGTAACTCGATGTTGTCATCACATGCATATCTATTTTGAGATCAGCTTTACACACTTAGAGTTTTGTTTAAGGTTTTGCGTTAACTAATGGTAGTCTTCCAGTTAACTCGCTTTCAATAAGGACGTGCATGCTTGCACAATTGTCCATTTTTAGATTAGATGTTTCGGTTAACTGATGGTAGCTTTCCAGTTAACTGTATAGTTTACTTCATTAGGGTTTGGCGTAATCTTGCATGCATTGCAAGACTGTAGATGACTCAAGGTGATTTTAGGGTTCCCTACACCTTGATGTATATAAATAAGAGCTTTTGCTCATTTGTAAATAACTTTTGCTTGAGAGAGAAATATATGTTGCGCCTACCTTGCCCTCAATATTGCTCTTTTGGTATTTGTTCATGTGTCTTCACTATTACGATTAATTGTTATGCCACATAGGGTTTCATGCAATTGTGATGGTGAATTCTTTCCATAGTTTAGATAAATCTGTTTTGTGCATCTTTATCATTACAATCAATTGTTATGCCACATAGGGTTTCATGCAATTGTGATGATAAATCTGTTTTGTGAACCTTTACCGTTATGATCAAGTGTTATGCCACATAGGGTTTCATGAGATTGTGATGATAAATCTGTTTTGTGAGTCTTTGCTATTATGATCAAGCGTTATGCCACATAGGGTTTCAGGAGATTATCATAGTAAATTCTTAAATCTATTTTGTGCCTAATAAACTCGTTCAGATTGAGATAATAGTTGCGCCACCTTGCCTTCACGTAGAGAATCTGAATCCGTTTATCGTCTGATAGTCAAAACCTTGCTCCGTTTCCTCATGCTCTATTTTCTTGAGGAAATTGGATAGAATTTAAGTTATTAAGTTTAGTTGTAGTTAGTAGATCTGCAAAACCAGAGAAACTCAGCTGCAACGTATATAGTTTTCGAGAAAGCCTTGTACCTCTACAACTGAAGCAAAAAGACAGGATTTAGTTTAGTTTATTTCTATTTGCAAGTACTTTTGTCAAGCACAACGAGGGAGCTTCCCCTCCTAATTTGAAGAGCACTCATTGCGTAGTGTGCATAGCTGTCCGTACCAACTCTTACTCCAGAGGTGCTAGTTGTTACGCCAACAAGGTTAATTTTGTAATAATTTCAAATTTGTTTTCAATTTTTAGGTGACATAACCTTTGGTCAAGGTTCTTCATATGGTGGATGGAGATGGCATGCTGATGGGTTTCCTTTATGAGGCCATGGATAAGGCCAAAGAGGCCATTTTGCATTACTATGGTGGAAACAGAAAAAAATATAAAATCACTTGGCGCATCATTGATCATAGATGGACAAACCAACTCCACCAATCGATACATGCCTTGGCCTACTACCTAAACCCAAAATTCTACTTCTTTGATTCATTTAAAGCTGATGAGGAGGTCATGGCAGGTGTCATTTCATGCATCGATAAGATGGTGCCAAATGTTGAGATGAAAGATAAAGTTCTTAATGAGTTGGAGGTAAGATTTACTAAATCTAATTTACTATATCTTATTTATGAATTCGGCAATGTCGACTCTCTAGAAATGTCCATTTTACATACATAATAATCAACTTGCTATATTCCCTCCATCTATTCAAGGTCAACAAGGGTACAGAGGGGAGATTCTTTTCTTCAGCTCAAGCAATTCAAAGGAGAGAAAAACAACAACCAAGTAAAAAAATTAGTTCAATACTACGAGTAGAAATTAGAAACTTGATTCTTTTATTTTTTACTTAATTTTTATATTTTTTTTTTTTAAATAGTAGATTTTTGATGGGAGAATTATGGTGCTGGCACACCAAATCTTTAAAGGCTAGCCATCCATAATTTTTCCCAGCATTGTAGTGCTTCTAAGTTCTAGGTGTGAACGCAATTGGAGCTTATTTGAGAGCATTCACGTGAAGAAGAGAAACAAGTTGACCCAAAAGCACCTCAATGATCTTGTCTTCGTTCAGTATAACCTTCAATTTCGAACTAGAAAGGTGGAGGGAATTTCACATGATTGTGTCGACTTGGATGACATTGATCCTTATGGTGAATGGACTGTCGATGAACAAGATGATGTCCTCCTTACTAATGAAGATCTTGCAAAATTTGAGAGAGGATCAGCAGAAGCAACAAAATTCGATGCAATGGAGGAAAACGAAGACACTCTTGAAGAAACAATCCATCATCATTTTGATATTGTAGAACTTTCTAGTTCGAGGCTTGAAAAATTAAGTTACATTAGGAAGGGAAAGAGGAAGATGTAGATTGTATTTGGTTGTTTTTTCATTTTGACATGTCATTATATGTAAACAATTATAAATTTGTAATGTTGTCATACATTTGAAATTGAAACTATGAGATTTCGAATTTTGCGAGTTTGAGGATCATATGACACGTGTAATGTTTGAATTATGACAAATTGATAGTCAAATTAGGCTTTTATGTTGTCTCAATGCATTAATTTCTTTTTAATTTCTTTATTTTTGTGTAATTATAAGGATTTTTTTTGCCCAGTCCATGCCGAGTCTCAAGTCCGAGTCAAAATTTTGGGCTGCCGAGTCAAGTCCGAGGCCGAGTCCTAAAACTATGAGTCATATTATCAAGCAAAAATAAATCTTTTCTGCTCATACATTCCAAACGAAAAAGACTCACAGAGTAATAATAGTAAATTAGTGTGTGCAGAAACACCTGCAAGTTTCCCACTTTTCACCGAAGAATTCCATTTTACACTACCGTGCTTATATTCTAGTATTTTGAGCATGTAAATACTAAGTCCTTTAATACTTGCAGTTTTATGTGCATAAATGCTAATTCTCAGACCATAAATCAAACGATTAAACACTTCAATTTGCACACTCAATAGGTACTTTTACACTTAAGCATATTTTACACAGACAAAAAATCATTACTGGACATTTACTGAACAATTACTCAAATTTTCGGCCTTTTGCTCTTAAGAGTAGAAGGAGAGCGGAAATAAAAAGTCTAGAAATCTAACGCCACCCGTAGAATAAGCATATTTCGTGCGGACAAAAATAACATTACACGCTTATCCAACTTTTACACAAAACTCCAGTCTTGTGCTTTCGAATTCGAACAAAAGAGTCTCAATTCAGAGAGGATACATTAAACAGCAAAAACATAAACAAAAAAATCAATTTTTACACCTGCTACTTAAATTTTCCATGTAATTTTCAAAAATTCTCCGATTAGTTATAGTACCTCACAGAACGTTAACACATCAAAAAAAAATACCTTAAAACAACAGAAAATTTCCATCGCATTTTCTAAATTCAGAAAGTGACGCTTAAATGCACATAGAATATGTATTTCTCCAGCAGACAAAATCAAAGCCACATATTTACTTAAGTTTTACCTAAATTTTCAAATTTCAGATCTTAAATTTAAAACAAAAATTAAGTTAAACGATAGAAAACTGACCTTATCGAGCAAAAAGTTGGGATAGAGCTGTTCTTTAGTCAAATACTGTCCACAGCAGGGGCAATTGTTCTTATCATTCAGATGCGTCATAATGCATGTATAGCAAAAACTATGCCCGCACGCCGTCAGAAAAGCATCCTTTATCATCTGCATACAAATAGGGCAAAAAAAATCCTTGTCTATATCTAAGCTTTTTTCACCAGGGAGTCCCGGGTCTGATCCCTGCGAAAGCCACTCTGCATTATCGTTATTCTCATTATTCACGTCACTTGACAGCGCCTCCTGTACCATCAATGCCTCCGCCTTGACGGAACTAGTGAGGCGGAGGCGATCACCAACGGATCCTACCATTCTTTTATTTTCTTCGGTCAATTAACAGAATATCAGAGCCATGTAGAATGTTTTGTTTACTGGTAAGGGGCGAGCCTCAGTTTAACCCTGCTTGAACTCGTCTGGAGTTCCAGAGGCTTGACTTGGATGAAGTTAAGTTCTGCCGGGGTATGCGCAAAATCTGAGGGTGTTATTTTCCCACGACTACGTCGTGAATCGGACAGCAGCTTTTAATTATTTTTCCTGTGTCGGGGTTATTTAATGTTATATGTTGGGATGAGTGTAAAATGTGAGGCGGGGGTTTGGAAGGCGTGTAAAGTTCGAACCCCGACAAAGTATCACTCTTTGCCACGTCTAATCAAATACGATGAATGCGGGGGATATATGATCGTTATTCGTTGAACGAATTAAGTAAACGAGTTGCTATTGAAGGGTGTTTTTTTGGTTTTTTTTGGTTTTTTCTGTTTTTCGTATTGAGACGTGACATATGGATCGTGTGGGCTGTTTTAATGATAAATAATGATTATATTGTATATATTCAGGGAATTGTTAAAACATACTAATTCATTTTATTTTTAATTAATTAATAAATGCGGTCAATGAATTAGGTAAACGAGTTGCTATTGAAGGGTTTTTTTTTGTTTTTTTTGTTTTCTATATTGAGATGTGACACATGGATAGTGTGGGCTGATTTTTTTAATGATAAATAATGATTATATTGTATATATTCAAGGAATTGTCTAAAACATACTAATTCATTCTATTTTTAAATAATTAATTAAAAATAAAAATGTAATGCATTCTTTATTTTTAATTAATTAATAAATGCGGTCAAATGATCGTTTTGTAGGCTGAATAGACATTATTGTCATAAGCTCCCAACTATTAATTGCATTCTCTTCTTCATTTTCATTATTTTTAATAAAGTAATAGGATGATTTGAAATGTTAATTGCTTCAAATTTTGATAATTTGATGTTGATTATAGGATTTGGGATTGGAATAGTAATTGTAAAATTGAATTTAGGGATTTCAATAAATTAAATGTAATATTTAGTTTTAGTAGAAAAATATAAAAGGAAAATAGAATGAATTAGTATGTTTTAGTAAAATGTGTAAGATTTGTCTTAAATTAATGTTTTGGTTCAAATTATGTTTGTTTCATCCTAATGATAGATTGTGAAGTTTGATCTAAAACATAAATTTAAATAAAATTCTCAATCTAATCAAAAGCATATTATTTCATTTATAATGGATTATTGAAGGTGTGTGCATGAAATTTGTGTCAATGTGAATGATTTAAACATTAAAAACCAAACAACACTAAGATCAAACAAACACTCAAGATTGGGCAAAAGAAGTCAAACAAGTATATAATTTAATGAAATTAAACTATAACAGACTCCTTATTATGTAGATGTGTCCATGATGGCTGATTTGATTTGATGCATTTGATGTATGACATAACAACATTCCAATGATAAAATGAGTGAAATATACAATAGTTAAATCTTGGGTTTTATACATTTTGAGATTTTGGATGGAGGGTCAAGATTGCAAGTTGATGATTAAGGTGGAAGATGGTGCCAAGTGGCACCATAGGGTGTGATGTGAAAAAGATGGTACCTTGGAGTGTGAAGGAGGATCTTGTCATAAAGACAAAGCTTGTCCTCACACTCCAAATGGGGTCATGTGATGGACAAGTCCCATGTGACACCATGTCACATGTACAAAGGGCCATGTGCATGATGTGATGGTGAGGGTTGACCCACTTAATCATGTGTGTACAACCACTTAGGGGAGATTAGGATTAGAGATTAATAAAAAATGAAAGATAGGACATGAAGTGAGAGAAAAATAATAATTAAATAATTAAATTTAATTCATATTTAGAGGAAAAAGAAGATTTAGGAATTAAATAAAATAAATAAAAATATTTATTTAATTTAATAGATGAATGGAATACTTTAGTCTATAATAGATAAGTTAATCAGATTAATTACCTTAGGATAAGATACGAAAAATAGATGAAAGATAGAGGATATTAATTAAATAATGAAATATTATTTAATTAATACGAGTGAAAAAAAATAGTCGAAATAAGGATAAATTGACCAAACAAAAGTATTAAACTTTAGGTGTCTAAATTTTTCCCCTCTTTGAAAAAAATACTATGAAGTATCATCATTTTAAAAATATTAAAACATAATACCTGGAAGAAGATGGTTAGATTTGGGTAGATGCCCTAATCATTCAAAGGAGTGACTAGGAAGAGAGATGATGGGAGTGAAGATGAGGATTGGGGATGCCCCCTCAAGATGACATGTGGGTTTGGGAGAACATGTGTGTGCTCTCAAAGTGGATGAGATAATGTAGGATAAATGAAGAAGAGGATGCAAGATGGTGAATAGAAGAGAAGATGGGAAGAGGAAGAGATAGTGGAAGGAGGAGATGGCAAGCAAGCATGCATGCACAAAAGGATTCAAGGACAAATATGTTGTTGTCTCGAGCAAGCTAAAAGTCTAAGATTCATCAATGATGAATGAAGTGTTGTTGATGTGGGAACAATATATCTTGAAATGACACAAGGATTGAAAGATACATCATGGTGATGATGATTGGATTGTTGTTGATGTGGGAATGATATATCCCAAAACAACACAAGAATTGGGTAGGATGCATCTCAATGATGATGATTAGAGTGTTGTTGATGTGGGAATGATATATCTTGAAACAACACAAGGATTAGGAAGTATACATCCCAATAATGATGATTGGAGTGTTGTTGATGCAGCAATGGTATATCCTAAAACAACACAAGGATTGGGAAGGATACATCTCAATTATCCTAGTTGGATATGGATTTGGATCAAGTCTTACAACAAGGCTAGGAATAAGACCAAGGTTGTGATTAGATGATTTTGATTGATTACACAGTGAAAGGAAATATGCATCCACCCAAGATAATTTTCACATAATATAAATAGAGAAATCTATGCAAACAAGTATTTAAAATCCATATATAAAAGAATAGACAACATACCATCAAAGATGACACAAGACATGCCTTGGGAAAACCCTCAAAAAGGAAAAACCTAGCCTTCAAAAACGTTCATCACTCATGTATTATTCAGCAATAAACATTACAATACATCTTCAGAGTCCTTCATGAACACCTTTGAAACATCAAGCCCTCTACAAGCACTCCATGTGAACAAGCATATAACCACACATCCCATGTCATGCTTCAACTCTCACAAATGCTATCAAGAGATTCTCTCAACCTCTTCGCCAAAATAGCCAACAAGCCAACCTTAAACAACTACCCATGTTTTTGCTTTTATAGAAACAAGCTCACACAAAACCACCAAGTGGTATTACATAAAACCATGTGACTAATGCCACGAGCTTACAAAACCATTAACCCCTTATTTAATTCTTAGTGCTAAGTTTTCCCAACATTAAATATTTTTTCCATGTGCAACCCCACATTAAATATTTAATCCAGTGTTATATACAACACATAAAGTGGCCCCAAGAATGTTAACCCATGTGATGCACATATCCTTAGATTTCCTAGGTGCACCACATAATAAATAAATATTATATTATAACATTATGCAAGGTGGACAACACACCTTTTCCTAACATTCTCCCACTTTTTGTATACATTACATAAGGGATAAACAAGTAAACTCAAACATGAACAAGGGAACAATCCCCATAGCCACATATACCATCAAGGAATCAAAGTGCTCCATGTGATCCATCAAGATAATTGTAACAAGAATAAAGGTGACCCCCATCTCAAACATGAATTCTATCATCCTCCATCATGCCCACACACAAAGATAAGAAACTATCCAAAGGGATGTCAAACTATCTATCACAAAGAAGCATAAGTTCTTCCTCCAACTAATATCCCAATACACAAATACTCAATCTAAAGGTAACAAGTATGTATGAGTAGCTATCAAGATAAAATCACCATAGCTAAAAATTGCACCACAACAAATGCTAACACATCCAACTATACATACCTCAAAGGCATACAAATCATAGAAAGTGAACCTCATGCCATCAACATATACAACCCACAACATGCAATCACAAGCTCCAAGTTCCAAACCTATCATATAATGAACATATGCAACTAAGAACTCCCACTGCATAAGGTAATATCAAATATAAAAATGATCAAGACATCTAAAGATCCACTAATAACATCACATATAAGTGTAACCAACATCATGTAGTACCAAAGTGTCGCAAGTATGAAGGTGTTGTCATTGATGTCAACAAGATGTCTAAAGGTTGGTGTTGTCATTGATGTCAACTACGTGTTGAGGAAGTTTGTTGTATGATGAAGATGTTGAGAATATTGAGAAATTTGATAAAATGGGGTGTTATGGTTTTGCTTCTCATTTCTTCTACTTTGAAGATCTGCTCTTGTAGTTTGGATATGTTGGTTATAGTTGTTCAGAGTTTCTATATCTAGAATTTGGGCTTCTGGATTGTTGGTCAAAGGAAGTTGCGTTCACTAGTATGTGAATTGGTTTTGCAGTGTTGTACAAAGGTGTTTGGGAGAAATGTATTTGCTCCACATTTCTCCACAGTTGCTTTCAAGCATTTGTGGTTTTGAAGGAGATTTAATGGTGTTCTTCTCTTGTTTGTTTCAATAGGATTCATGGTTAGGCATATCAGAAGAAGTTCTTTTGAGTTATAGAGTATTGCAGTATCTAGTAGTGTTGTCTGGATAAACAGTATGATTATAATCTTTAGGAGAAATTTGTTGCAAAGGAAGTTGTTGGCTTTCAGGATGTTCTTGGATTGTGTTCAAGTGAATTTTGTTGTCCAACATTTTTGGATTGATTTAAGGAAGCATGTACTTAATGTTTAATGTGTTTTCACAAGTAACGACCAACCTGGTGTTTACACTACATTCAAAGATGTTCAAGTATTAATGAAGGCATAGCATGGCATGTGAGATTTAATTTGGGTCCCAACTAAGTGTTTTTTTGGTCCACTTTCATTCCTATCCACCGCAAGAATGTTTAGTGCCAACCTAATTTAAAATTGCAAAGAGTGAAGTGTGTATTGTCGATCTTAGAGTAAGTTTTTAAGGTTGAGAATGGTATAAGTATGAGTCGAGATGTTGAAGGTTGTCAAGATAGAAAAGATAGAAAGAATAAAAAAGGTTTGTGATGCAAGTGATGTGAATTTATGAAGAGTAGAGTGTGAATTTGAGCAAAGCAGTGTGAACTTCAAAGTGTTGGACTTTTGAATGCAGTGAGATGGTGTCCACAATCTTTCAAACAAGGCTGCGAAAGTGTTGGATCATTTTTGGAGGATTTCTTGTTGCATTAAGAAGTTGTTCTCTATGTAAAATTTCTCTTCTATCTTCTTGTGTTATTTTTGTGGCAGTGAGCCCTAGTTGCGAGCCTTTTTGGACAGTGTGTCCTATCTAGCAATAATTCCTTGTACCGATTTTGCAATTACTTATATTGTTAGCTAATCCTCACTGTGGTTTTTCCCTCATTGGTTTTTCTGTGTAAATCTAGTGTTCTCTTATGTATGGTGTTGTTATTTTAGTTTCTAGTATTTGCATTTCATGATTAATCACTTTAACAGAATAAGGGCTTAATGAATGCATGTGGATCTAATTACTATTGAGGGTTTTGATGTTTTAATTTGCTACAACTGATTCACCCCCCTCTCAGTTGTCTTGTTCATTCAATAATTGGTATCAGAGCAAGTTTCCTTGGAGAAGAGCTTAATTGCTTGAGGTAGATCCGGGATGGCGAAACAAATTGATTTCCCTAGATTTGATTCAAACCAAACTATGCATTACAGAAGACAAAGATGGAAATATATTTGGCATCTCATGGATTTGAGATTGAGAGGAAATAAAGAATCAATATGTTGAACCTGAGAATGATCTAAGCATAAGTAATTAGATCAAGGCACATAAGGTAAATGCTAAGGCAAGATTTATTTTGATGAATAGTCTTTCAAATTTTGAATTGGTTAAAGTTATGAATCTTAAGACTGCTAAAGATGTTTGGGATAAGCTTGAGAGTATTTATAAAGAAGTTGACAAGGCTAAACAAGCAAAGTTGCAAAATCTAAAGGCACAATTTGAGACTATGTGAATGTTTGAAGATGAAACAATTTCAACCTAAATGCAAAGTGTTGATAAACTGGTAAGTGCTATGAGAGGTCTTGGTGCACAAATCAAAGAATCTAGGGTGGTAAAGAAAGTTCTCATAACTCTTCCTGATTCATATAGTGAAAAGGTATCTGCTATTGAGGAAGTTGCAAATTTTAATACTTATTCTAGAGATCAGTTGATTGGTACACTAACTTCATTTGAAATGAGAAAACTTGGTTTGAAAAATGGTACAAAAGTAGAAACTTCTTTTAAGGCTCAAAAATTAGAAAAGATTGAAGATTTAGATGAAGAAGATCTTGATGATATGGAAGCTAACTTTGTAAGAAGGATGAAGAAGGGCACCATTAAGTACAAAGGTAAACTACCTTTCAAATGTTTTAGCTACGAAAATATAGGTCATTATGCTTCAAGATATCCGAACAAAGTTGTGAACAATAAGAGTAAGGAGAATAAAGGAAAGATGATTAAGAGAAGTTACTATGTCAAAGAAGATGCTGGTATTTTTTATGATGAATATTATTATGGAGATGTTGATGAAAATGAATGCTTGTTCTTGGCTATAAAATATGAATCTACTTTTGCTAACTCTGAAAGTTTTGTGAAGGAAAGTGTTTTGAAGAAGAAGGATAAGATTGAAGGTACTTTGGTTTCTACTTTTCATGTTAAAGAGGATAAGAATTACTAGGTTGTTGACAATGGATGCTCTAATCACATGACCAAAGACAAAATTAAGTTTGTTAAACTTAAAAAGTATGATGGAGGATTAGTTAAATTTGGAGATGATTCTGGAGCTAAGATTTGTGGAATAGGTTTAATCAGTTTTGATGGCAAGCATAATACTGAAGACGTTTACTATGTTAAAGGTTTAAGGCATAATATTTTGAGTGTTGGAAAAATGTGTAGCAAAGGATATAATCTTGTGTTTAAGGATTAAATATGTGAGATCTTTAAAGGGACTGGAACTGTGATTGCTACCGGTAAGAGGACAGATGGAAACATTTATCGGATTAAGGGTGTTGATGGTCATTGCTTTATGACTCAAATTAATAATAGTTGGTTATGGCATCGGAGAATGTGACATGAATTTTGATAATTTGGTGAGAATCAATTCAGTTCATGCAATGAGAGATTTACCAAGAGTTACAAAGCCTATCAATGTTGTTTGCAAGAATTATGAGTTTGGAAAGCAAGTAAGAAGTAGTTTCAAAGGAAAGGAACAATTTGCTACCAGACTACTGGAATTAATTCATATAGATCTTCTCAGTCATTGGTATGTTCAAGTTCAAGTGAATTGGTCTCAGTACTTCCTTAGATGTCTCGACATCATTAGAAATCTTAGTGTCTTTACTTAAAAGTAACTTAGTACAACGAGGACTCACTTATAATGGTGTATACCCTAACCCTTTGTTCTTTGGTAACTTGTTAGGCAATAGAGGTTTTGTCATTCCCTTCTTATGTGGACCAAGTCCTCTATGTCCATCATAAAAAATTTGTTTCATGATCTCAAAACCTTTTTCATATTGCTCAATTGGTAATTGTGTGGGCTCGGTATCTTCTTCATCCTTATAGATCCATGTAGAAATATCCTCGCGCTATAGTTTCCTTGCTTAGTTCACCCCACTTATGTTGGGATATGGTGTTGTACACCACTGCATAATTTGGTTTATTATAATGTTGTAATTAAATAATTATTTATTTGTGATGTGCCTAGGAGATATGGTTAATCACACTAGGTAATTATTTAGGGACCACTTTATGTTGTATTTTAATATTGTATTATTATTTAATGTGTGAGAGACATGGGATAATAATCTAATATTGGGGATTTAAAAAAAAAGAAGTGAAAACTTAGTACCTAATATTAAATAAGTGGTTAGTGATTTTGTATTCACATGGTTTTATATTACCACTTGGTTATATTTGTGTGAGATTGTATCTATAAAAGTAAACACATACATTTAGTAGTTAAGCTTGGCTAGGTATGCAGGTTGTCATTATTGAGTCTTTTTGAGGAGTGCATATGTGAAGCATGGCATGGGATGTGTGGATTCATGCTTGGACACATGGAGGATGCATAGGAGAGGCTTGATGCTTTAGAGGTATTCATTTTAACTCTTGTATTTCTTTATTGTTGAATAATAGATGAAATGTGGATGCTTTTGGAGGCTAGGTTTTTCCCTCTTGAGGGTTTTCCTAGGGTATATCTTGTGTTATCTTGTGGCTTGTCTATTTCATCTATGCATTATGGTTACTTGCATGTATTCTTATCTCTCATGGGGTTATGTAGGAAATGGATTAAGAATGTGAGTATGATGCACTATTTCCTAACAAGTGGTATCAAAGCTTTCATGGTTGATGGGAGGTGTGAGCTTCCATATTTTTGGTTATAACCCTTTGTTTGAGTAGATTTGGTGCAAAGTTGAATCTATGGATATGCTTGTTAGATTTGAGGCATTACAAGGTATGGAACACAAGTTGCAAGTATATTTTTGCATATTTGAGTTTCTAGGTTGTCAAGATTAGTTAGGTTTATTGCAAATCTTAAGCATGAAAAATATGGTTCAAAGGGGTTTTCTTGGATTAATTTTTCATATGAGGGTTTTGTAGAGAAAATTTTGTAGATGACCTCTTGAGATAAAACAAACCTTATCATTGGGGTAGAGGGCCTAGCTTGATTGGCTAAAGAATCATGTTGCAAGCAAGAGGTCACGAGGTCTAGTCTCCCCTTTGTCCTCATGGCATCGAAGGGCATGTTGCGCCAACATCACCTATCACATGAAAATTTTTTACTAGGTGCACTGTAGTTTATAAGGGGCTACCCAATTCCTACAATCTAAAAAAAAGGACCTCACCCTCAAATCTAGGATGGCCGAGAGATAAAAAATGATATAAAATTCAACCTATTTTGGCCAAGTTGAAAAAAGGTAAAAAACATTTACCCACAACCCACCCATACGACCATACAAGTTGACTGTAGGTTGCAAAAGACAAAAAAGTAAAATATTATTTACAGCTTGTTAAAAAAAAATTAAAAATATCGTACTAGAAAAAAAGTTTAATAAAAATCCTTTTTTAAAACTATTGAAAAGCAATTAAAAATAAAATAAATTTATGTAGCGCGGGGTCCGAAGACCTGCGCTTGCCTTGGCCCTGTCAGTACCATTGTCAGGGTACTACAGGGTCAACCCCACCATACCCACTACTGACATTTACAAATATATCGCTCGTTTACTTTTTCTTTAAGACTTTAATACATGAAAATTAAAATGCCATGCGGTTGAAATGTATCAAGTTTTAAAACTTGAGATATAAAACATTTAAAAAACCTTTAATTAAAACCTAAACCACCCACCCCCTTCCACACCTTTTATTTAAGTTTTAATTTTAAAATATTAAAATAAAAAATTTGCCATTTTGATTTGGAATTTTTGAAAATTAAAACTAAATCCATTTTAATAAGAAAGTGGGGTCCATAAAAGTTTTTGATTAGAGGTAAAAAATAGGTTTTGAAGGGGGCCGAAACCCTTTATAAAAAAGAGAAGTTGAAACTAAAGAAAACTACAGAAAGCATAAATTAGACCATACGCAACACACCATCAGTGAGACAACAGCCAAAAAGGAGGGACACAAACAACAACACTACATATTCTTTAGGATATTAGCAGCCTCCACATCGCTTGCCACAGCCTTCTGACCGTCATCCAAGACATCAGAAAAATCTTTAATAGGAGCTCTAGCCTGAACCTTGGTCTTGTTTCACATTCTAGCCCCAGGCCCACCCACATTCACCTCACTAATCAAAACATTATTCTTATCACCACCCTTATCAACATAAACCTTTTCCTCCATAAGCTTACCACCAACACCAGTCTCTTCAGCATGAGCAATCTCCTTGCGTTTCTTGACACTATCGAAAGAATAGGTAATCCCAACATACTCAAAATTAACCACAAATTTAGTCCCCTCCCCACCCTTCTCTAGGTTAGCACAAATCCTCTCCAATTGATCCTCCAGGGTGAGAATTCTTTCTTCAAGATTCTGCTTCATCTTCAACGTTTCATCTGCCACAATTTTCAAAGAGTCAAACAGTTCATCAATTTGGTTCTGAACTGAAGACTCATCAGCTTTACTCATCGCACCCTGAACTTTAACATTGGTCATGTTAAGTGTTGTCAATCAGATTGCACCCGTTATGCATGAATGATTAAATTCAGCAATCTGTTGAAACATGGGAACTATCTTCAGGCTATGGGTAATCCTATGGCGAAGATAGAACCTCTGGATTCTAGGTTGGCTTCCTATATGATGATCAATTAGGTACTTGAATGATTTTCCTTGAAAAAAGGGTAAGAAGAACTATTGCTAAATGCATGAAAATGAAACTAAAACCTCGGTGATGCACCTAATTGATATTTATGAGCAGATTGATTCACAACTGATTATTACGGAATCTATTTTCACAACTCAAATTGGGAAACCAAATTACATAAGTGTTTCATCAGAAGGCCTGACAATCCATTCTTAATGAAGGAAAATTATATTTTCACAACCTAAAGGAGAGGATAAATTAACAGCACAGCTTATGATCTGTAATTAAAATTGCTTTTTCGTGTACATGTATTCATGAACGTGATAGGAATTTAAAGGCTTTGAAATCAAACACATTAAATTCACATCTTAAACATTCAATAAATACAAGACTCCTGAATCTGAGAAGGCTAATGCTGAATAGCAATAATGAAAAGAGGGAAACTCTGCAAAAAGGATAACCTGTAAAATTGTAAAACTGTATTAAATCTAAAATGTTGAGTTACAAGATATCTCACTTTGCAGAATGCAAAGGCTGAAAAACAAGAACTAGAATTGAAAAAGATAAAAAAATTCAATATATACAAAATGAAGGCACTCCAAAGTGCATGAATAAGCAACTGAAAGTCAATTTCAGTGTGAAAGTGACAATTCCAAAGTGAAATTCGGGCAGAAACAAAAACCCCTAAAAATATGGTTCAAACTCATGCAAAAAATGAGTAAATAGGTTGAAAACTTGAAGTCAACTCATCATTGAACCATAAAGCACCCAAACTAAACTGAAAATCCCACAAAAAGTGGACCCGAGCATGCAAAACTTCCTTGTTTATATCAATCCGCCCATGAAACCGAAACTCCATCTTCGTATGATGATCTTCAGTTAATAATCTTTGCATGATCAGTTATCTCAAACACAACCCGGACCCCACTCTTGTCTTTGATATTCTGCATGTTTAAAGTGAAGTTAAGTGTTTGAATAATATTAAAGTAATCAATAAATAATTACTTTAATATTGATGATATCTATGCCTTATTATTTGTATTCGGTATTATGAATATTAAAGTAATTATTTATTTAATGGTTTAATACCATTTACAATATATAATCTTCACTCATGGCAAACCCAAAAAATAAAAATGCTAAGTATAGCATTGTACACAATAATAAGGTGGCGTAGATTCTTAGCAAAGATATAATGCATGGGCGTTGATATAAAATTCTTAAAGTGTAGACACCAAGACTTAATACTAGGCAAATACATGGACATTATTTCCTTGAAAATTATAAACAAAGTAACAAAATTCCCTATCATCGAATTAGGCTTTATTGAAAACTCCTCTCAAACCCTAACATAAGCTCATACTCATTTGCATATTCTGGAAAGGAAACTAGCGCCGCCATGCATTATGGAGAAATAAAGTTTTGCTGGAAAACATGGGATTCTGATCTTTAACCTTTGTGAGTCGAATCTTCACCAAGGAACAAAAGACTACAAACTTGAAGCATTATATAACTTGTTTTCTGTGTAAACTGGCCACCAATGGAAGCTTGACTTGGGTGCATTCATGCAGAAACCATGAAAAAAATTGCTTGGTAAGTTTGTCTTTGAGATTTTTGTGTTTGATTGGTAATGAAAACTTCCCATTTTTGCATAATAATTATACATTTGGCCTATTTTCTTTTGCTAAAAGACACAATGAAAAGCTCCCTGCTGTCAACCATTCTGGGTTTTGTCCTTTGTGTTTTTTAATGTATTTCATGAGATAGCAACTTTAAGAGGCATTCTGATAATGTCTTGCTTTGTCTACGCTGAAAGCCATGGCTGAATTTTGATTTGAATAAATACTCGCTCTGCTCTAGATATTTGAAAACCTTAAATCATGCTTCTCAAATTTAATATTTATATACTGATGAAGACTGTCTTTAATGAGTGCTCCACAATTTGGAGATTGTTGTTCAATGTGCAAAACGTTTTTCCTGTAGCAATATGGCTACCTCCTATAGCAATATGACGAATAAATATCATGAGAAAAAAGCTGCAATTTCTACATATCTCGGTCATTTTTTACAAGCCCGGGTCAGTAAAAATGGAATACATGCTCACTATATAGTATGTTGCTATGTTATTTACTTTTCATGGGTTGTTGCTACTGCTTGAATTCGAACAGTTGGACAGTTATTCTTAACACCTGTGCATAGATTTTCTTCATAAAAATATTGAGATCTCGTGGCTCTTTTATGTTTGTATTATTTGAATATTGATGTGCATAAACTCTACCATGAGTATGTTATCATTCTTGACTTATGATGTGAATCATAATGGTATAGATTGTGCACATTTCACTATTGTGGCTTTAAATGGCATTGTGACTCTGATTTTTTTTTTCATACTTCTCCATACATTGTGCCTTCATCGTTCCTTACTAAGGCTATCCACTTCAAGCATATACTGCTAAATATTTTTGTTCATAGTTGCTGCTCTTAATGATTGCTGCTCATTCTCCATGACTGCACCATTATAAATTTGTACTTGATGCTGCTACAAATTATCTCTGTTAAATCTTCATGTTTAATGTCTTGATATTTCTCATCTGGTAGTTGAAATAAACATTCCTGTAGAATGTTGTCTAAGCCATAATTTGTTGCCTTTCTATTGAAAGCAAATATGTTTATTTGTCATGTCCTTAATTCTTTGATGCTTGAAAAATGAAGAAACTTATTGCTGTTCTATTTCTCCTATAACATCAACACAAAACTTATTGTTGTTCTATTTCTCCTATAGCATCAACACAAGGCTGCAAAACCTCCTTCATAAATACTCTCTTTAAAACATTGAATCACGTAAATGCAAGAGAATTTGGAGACCATTCATAATTCAAATTATTTAATTGTGACTGTCAGTTGTCCATGTTTTTCTTTAAAATTTACCATCTCTTGAATGCAATCTATCATGGAACAACACTTTACTCTATGATTGCTGCTCCAATCTTTCATTGTGTTTCAGCCTAGAAACTCACCTATGATGCTCCTAAACACTGTATTGGTGCTCACTATTTACTTTTTCCCTTGAAGCCTCTATTGCTTATTCATAAACAGTTGTCTTCTTTAAAAAATATCGATCCTTCAATTATCATAGTCTCAGTTTTGATCAATTATCATAGCCTCACTTTTGACAACTCTAGCCTTGTTGTTTTGATACTATGACTGTAAGGAACAAATGGTTTTACAAACCTCATACTTCTGATAATGAATCCTCAAACCATTTTCATACTTTTTGGAAAAGCAGTATCCTCACTCCAAAAGATAGCCACATAATCTATTAGCTCCAAAGATTAAAGATAACATCCTTGGTGAAGATGTGTATGCTTTAAAGCTTCTAAAAGGCAGTTCATGCTTGAATATTATGTTTTCCATTTAATGTAAAAAAACTGAATACCTTATTGAAATGCAAAAATGAATGCAAGGTAGAGCTGAAACAGAATACCAATAAAATTGTTGATCTCTTTATATGTTTTGATTATTCTTTAGCATGATGAGCAAAAGGATAATTAAAACAATCTATTTTGTCATAATGAATCAAAGGCTGCTCTTGTGAACTCCTTCTATTACAGCAATATCCTCACTTGATGACTGTAATCAATATTAATGAGCTCGCATATGTAACTTGAGAGTGTGTCCTCCTTGATATGCCGAGCTCAACCCTTGTGGGAGCCCGTTTTACTCCACATATCTGATAAAATGATCTCAAACAATGAACATGATGAACCTGTTCCTACACATTGAAACAAACATGTTAGCAAAATAAAAGAAGCTGAAAGCTTCCATTGAGTTATGTTTTTCTTGATTGTCAACCTTTCATATGATGAATGCTTGTTTTGATGCAAATTACATTTCTGTCTTTAGCATAGGCGTAAGGCAGAATGTAATTCATCATTGCTTAGAGTATAACTCTAACGCCACTCTTTTACAATCTTGCAGGTTCATGGAGCGAGGAAACGAGGCTGCAGCTGCTTGGAGACGCGATGGCTGAAGATACCAATGAAAGTGATTCATCATTACAGGCAATGATGAATTGCTCCTCTTCTTTACGCTTATGTTATTTTCAGTAGTGTAGTTTGTCCTTTAAAATTGTATTCATCATTTGATTGTCAGATCAAATTAAGTTACTCTCGCGGCTTGTGCGAGATTCAACATTTTTACAAAATGAATAAAAGGCATTACTATGCAAATCTTCTCAATTTTCTATCTTAAATGTTTGCACAATAAAACTATGATTCAGATGTAAAATGGTCTTCTATGATGATCAATGAATACTCCAATCAGATCAATGAAAATTTTAGTACCTATAAATGATGAATTCGATTCAGCTCTACCTATTTGAGCTTGAAGTGAAAAATAGGTAACATTAAGTTCATGGAACACCCACATAAACAATTTGAACAAAACAATGGAACCCTCGCTAGCAGTTCCCAAAACATTAGAAATGGCTTCCCTATCAAAGTTGAAAACACCTTTACCCACAACATCATCCTCTTAAGAGGAACTTACCTTGTCTTGACTTGCAGAGATGTCCTTACCCTTACCAGCAGCAACCAACATTTTGATTTTTTGAATGGAGTCTACAATTTCCTCTGCCACAGCCTTCCTTTTCTTCTACAAGTCCAGGTCCACAACTGGGGAATCTACAACACCCTGCCCACTCGCCATCTTGAGGGGAGAGTCAGCTTGCATCTCAAGCATTTGACTCGCAGACCTTACAACCTATTTCTTGTTACTTCGCACCTCCAGATCCTTATGCTTTGTTCCCAAAGTAGGGGGCAACGATGAAGCCTCACCAGCCATTTCAATCTTCTCCTTCAGGCATCTACTCAGCATATCAGCAGCCAAATCCTCGTTACAAGTCTCATAACCCTTATTAGGGCTCGACTCCCCTTTCTTAGACTTACCCAATTCAGGGGGTTGTGGGACCATCTCCATGGAAGCAAGAGATTCTAGGACATATTCCACATCCTCAAACCCAACTCCTCTTCCAAGATGAGTTTCCTCTTCTTCCCTTTCTTGCTAACCGACTCCTCTTCAGAAACTGTTTCATACTCCACAGCCGACTTCTACTACTTACCCTTAGGATTTGCAATCAATTTAGAAACCTCAAAAGCTTTAGCAAAATCAAAGATTAAAACAATGAACCCCACATGCAGAACTAGATTTTTGGGGTTCTTTTTATGGTCCTTTAGACTAGAATCCAGCGACGCTAAGAGATAATAAGGAAAATAAATTATCTTTTTGTGGTGAAAATTATTGAGGATAACAAAATGGTAAGCATTTATCGCAGAGAAATGCCCTTCGAGGGTAATATATCTCATGAGTTCCTCGGCCACATCCCCCCAAAGCACCTTGAGAGAGCTCCTCTAGTAACCACCACTCTTCACCATCTTCAGGTCTTGAGCTTCATCCCCTTTGAAAAATATTTGCATGGTTGCCGGTGATTCCTTCTTGTCTCTGAAAACTTTCTTACCATTTGTAGAAAACCCAATAATATTGGCTATAAAATCTTCATTCACATCAAATTATGTTCCGCCCAACTTCAAAACCTTGTTGTTCCACAATTTTGCAAACAATGTCATCATTTGTGGGTTGTTTCCATGCAACCATTCTAGGTATGGAGTCAGCCCACCTTTCTCTAGAATCCTCCATACCTTTGGCTTCTTCTTGACAGTGTCACAGGAGAAAGGCTCCACGTGATTCCTATCACCTCTCATGGCTACAGAATTTGTAGAGTCGAGAAGCTTAAGAACTTAGAAAGCAATGAGGAGAAACCTCGAGAAGGAGATACAAAGAATGCCCACAATCCATGTAACAACAAAATTATGGCAAGAGAAAATAATGATCCTAGAGTCTCGTTCCATACATATATCAACCAGGGTACAATTAGCTCGATCCATATCTAGCTTACCATCCCTCCACATAATAACTTGCCACATGAAAATAGGAATGCACACCCCAAGCCTTAAAAAACCATCAACCCATTTAAATTTGACAATCATGATTAATACAAGAAATTGCCTCCATTGGGAGGGGGTCGTTCACACCCCATTCCCTAAAACTCCTAACTCCTAGATTAGTGCAAACATTAGCTAATCTATTTCCTTCTCTCAAAATATGAGAAACATAATACTCAACAAAGGATTTAAGAATATCAATAACATCCCTAATCAAAGATTCAATAGTCCATGAAGGGGTGTAAGGAAAGCTAAGTGCGGAACAACTCTCCTAACATCAAAACCTCAGGGAAGAATGTAGAGATACCTTTTAAATTTTACAATTACAGTCCAATTAAGATGCACTTGAAAGAGATAATAGAAACATAGAATTAGACATGCACATATGAACACCAAATTTACGTGGGAAAACCATTACGGGAGAAAAACCCACCACACCAAGAGAAGTCACTTTGTATTACAGTAATAAAGATTACATATAAAGATCAGACTTATCTTTCTGATGTCAGTTTACAATAGCATTCACAATGATCAACCTTGCTACAGAATATTCAAATTGCAATACTCTCAAAACTGAATTCATCCACTGATCATACAACCACACAACAATTTGTCGAACCGAACAACATCTGCAACAACATAGTATATCCATGACCCCTTGTTTGTCGAGCTTCCTCTCAGTAACGGCCGCAACAGTCCAACTGCTAGCGGTTCCCATTCGGCTTCTTTGATTGGTCAAACACAAGCCATGTAGGATGGTCATCACTTTGTCAAAGCGTTCAACCTGCGTTGGCATGTCAATGAGACACTAACGGTGTCTCCCCGATGCCACAAAATTAGCATTTGATATTGCCAAGAGTCCATACTATCGGCAAGATGTTACACCGAGTCCAGAGAGTTATCGCTAAGACTTCGCCATGTCGCCAAGACCTCATACCAATGAGCATCACTTGTATTGCTATCGCCAAGACTTATCGCTTTCGCTGAGAGATCATATCGAGCCTTTATGCTATACTGAAATCATTCAACAGTCGGCAAGACTTATCACTTTCGCCAGGAGATCATACCGAGGTTCAAAAGTTACTCCGAAGTGCTCACCTATCACCAAGACTTATCGCTATCGCTGAGACATTACTCTGAAGTCTTAAGTCATACCCAGCACCAAACAACAGTTGACAAGACTTCTCTCCATCGCTAAGATTTCTTACCGAACCCTTAGTGTTATCCCAATGCCTCCAAGAGTATACTTGTCAGTAAGACTTTTGTTGTCGGTATGAGACATACCGAACGTCCAAGTCTCTCCCCAAAATTGCTTGTCGCCCAGAGTCTTCTCGATATACAATAAGAGTGGCCTGTCAGCCAAAGATCTCCACTCGGTAGAAGGTTACGGCGAATGCCACAAGTCATAGCGATAACACCAGTCGACAAGACAGAAGCATTGTCTCAGTGACCTGTACAATTCAACAAGGTTTCAACTGCTAGTCGGCCAGACACAATGAATGTCACACCGACTTGGCTCTATTAGAGGTTTCAGCTTGTGAGATTGAGACACATATTTCCAACAATCTCCCACTTGACGAAGATCACACAAGCACCTCCAGAGCACAACAAAACTACTGACATTCATGGGCACTGAGGCCCATTGAATTGGCACACCACCTGAACTTGTCTGTGCTCACTGGCTTCATCAATGCATCTGCAACATTTTCCAGAGCATCCACTTTTTCTAATGAAACCTTTCCATCCTCCACCATATCTCACACAAAGTGATACTATACATCTATATGTTTCATCCTGGCATGGAAAGTAGGATTCTTTGCCAGAAAAATTGCACTCTGACTGTCACAGAAAATAGTTATTTTCCCTGCATCAAAACCAATGTTAGAACACAAAAATTTTAACCAAACTGCTTCTTTACAAGCATGTGTAGCTACCATGTATTCAGCCTCTGTAGTGGACAAAGCAACTACAACCTGCTGCTTACTCATCCAACTCACTGCACCACCATTCAACATGAAAGTATATCCACTGGTGGATCTTCTGCTGTCAATGTCTCCTGCCCAATTAGAATCCACATAACCTCAAATGCTAAGAGTCCTTTGTGATTCAACCAAGTTACCATGGTAACACAAAGCATATTCTAAAGTTCCCTTCAAATATTTGAATACTCTCTTCACAACATCCCAATGTGTCCTTCCAGGATTAGCCATAAACCAACTAAGTACTCCCACTACTTGGGCAATGTCTGGCCTTGTACTGACTATTGTATACATAAGATTTCCAACCGCACTAGGATAGGGTACACTAGTCATGTCCTCCATCTCAGTAGGATATTTTGGACAGTCTTCAACAGATAGCTTTGTTCCATGCAAAACTGGAACAACTACCTGCTTGCAATCATTCATGCAAAATCTCTATAGAACAGTCTTGATATACTTAATCTGACTGAGCCAAAGTTTTCTACTATTCCTGTCCCTGGTTATCTCCATCCCCAGAATATACCTTGCTGCACCAAGATCTTTCATTTCGAACTTAGCAAACAACTGAGACTTAAGATAAAAAATCATTAACTTACTATTGCCTATGAACAACATATCATCAACATAGAGAACAATAATAAGAACTTGATCACTTTCAGCTTTATAATACACACAATGATCATATTTTGATCTTACAAATCCCAAAGACAATACAAAAGTATCAAACTTCTGGTACCACATCCTAGGAGACTGCTTTAACCCATACAAAGACTTTTTTAACTTGCAAACCAGTTTTTCTTTACCTTTATCCACAAAGTGCTCAGGCTAGGACATATAGGTTTCTTCTTCAAGATCACCATGAAGAAATGTTGTCTTCACATCCATCTGTTCAACTTCTAAGTCATATGCTGCTGCAAGTGACAAAGGAAATCTAATGGACGTCAGCTTAGCTACAGGAGAAAAAATTTCTCCATAATCAATTCCCTCTACCTGAGAATAACCTTTCGCAACCAACCTCGCCTTGTATTTTTCCACACTGCCATCCAAACCTATTTTCCTTTTAAATACCCATTTGCAACCCACAACTTTTCTACCTTTAGGCAAGGGCACCAAACTCCAAGTCTCATTCTTTTCTAATGATGCCATTTATTCATTCATGGCTTCCAACCAAGAGTCTAAATCAGACATTCTAAATGCTTCTTTCACATTCCTAGGCTCATCAGTGCTAGAAATTAAAGCATAGGCACAAGGAGAATCTATCAAAGAGAACCCATACCTATCAGATTGCTTTCTTTCATGAGTTGACCTCCTCACTTACTGAGGCTGAGGTTCTTCTTCTTCTTCAGAACTTTTAGAACTGCTTGAGCTCTCCTCAGTTTCATGTACATTTTGAAATTTCAATTCCTCTTTCTTTGGTGTCGGAGGAATTTCAACTACATCCTTATTATTTTCTGACTTTGTCTCTGACTGCAGATCCAAGGTAGAAGGTATCAGCTCACGAAAGATTACACTTCTGTTGTACAAAACCTTCTCTGTATCAGGATTCCAAAGCTTGTATCCTTTTATGCCAGCACTATAGCCAATAAAAATACATTTTTCAGCCTTTTTCTCCAATTTAGATCTTTTCTCATATGACACATGAGCATATGCCTCATAGCCAAAAACACGAATATGTCTTAAAGAGGGCTTCTTACCAGACCATGATTCCAAAGGTGTTTTCTCAACAAAAGCGGAATTCAGAGAACGATTTATCAAGTAACATGTTGTAGCAACTGCCTCAACCTATAACTTCTCCTCCAAGCTAGCACTACTTAGCATACTTCGTGCTCTCTCCATCACTGTCCTGTTGAACCTTTCTACAACTCCATTTTTCTGCAGAGTATAAGGTGTAGTTTTATGTCTTTTAATCCCATGATTTTTGCAGTACCTCTTGAAATCGTCATAACAAAATTCACCGCCATTATCAGTCCTTAAACATTTTATTTTTCTTCCAGTATGATTTTCTACAAGGTTCTTAAATTCCTTAAACTGACTTACTTTTCAAAAAATATACAAATGCTCTTCTCAAATAATCATCAATAAACGATACATAGTACCTCGACTTAGACAAAGAAGGAACATTCACTGGACCAAATACATCATAATAAATATAATCAAGCAAACCAGAAGATTGTGAGGACTGGAATAAAAGGAAACACGATGTTGTTTTCCATATATACAATGTTCACAAAATTCAAATTCGAGGTTACAATCTTCAAGCCCCTCAACCAGGTTTTTATTTTTCAAGGTTTTTAAACCTTTCTCACCAATGTGGCCTAGCTTATGATGCTAGAGCATAGTCTTTTTTGCTGGAAGTTTAACTTCCATAGAGTTTACACTATCAAGAATTTCTTCCTCTTTTCCTCCATGAGTAGCTTTTTGTGACTTGGCAGAGACACTATTGCATTGAAAAACATGTGCATCTAGCTTATACAAGGTACCAATACAAGCACCCCTTGCTAGCACCATTGAGCCTCTAGTCATCTTGCAACCATTTCTAGAGAACGTGACTTGCACTCCAATATCATTTAGCATACTAACTAAAAGTAAGTTTCGAGTCAAACCTGGTATATGCATTACATCATTGATTCCCTTCACTCTTCCATCAGGGAATTGAATTTTGACTCTTCCATGGCCAAAAATTTCTAAATTTGAATCAATTTCCAAGTACACCTTTCCACCATCGTATTCTTCATACTTCGTGAACCAGTCTCTATGAGAAGTCATGTGGAAAGATGCTCTAGAATCAATCAGCTAGACATCATCTAATGCCTGTGTAGCCAAGGCTGCAATGAAGGTGTCTGCATCACTCTGAGAAGAATCATTGTCAGAAGAATACTTCTTCTTCTTCTCCTCCTCTTTACAATCCTTTTGGACATGACCAGGTTGCCCACAGTTCCAACACTTCACCTTGGACTTCTTTCTAGGAGACTTTGATCTCCCCTTTGATTTTGATTTGGACTTCTTGTCCTTCTTCTTGCCTTTCTCTTTTGATCTTCCTCTAACAACAAGAGCCTCCTTCGCCATCTCAGAAGATTTCCTTCTCATCTCTTCTGATAACAAAGAAGCAACAACATCTTCTATATTGAAATTGGATGTTGTACTCCCAATAGCCATCACCAGGTGATCCCATGAGTCTGGAAAAGAACACAATAAAAGCATACAACGATCCTCTTCATCAATATTCACACCAACAGATGTTAATTGTGCAATCAACATGTTGAATGTGTTCAAATGATCAACTATAGACCCTCCTTCCTGCATTCTCAAAGTGTATAGCTTCTTCCTTAGGAACAGTTTATTCACCAAAGACTTCCCCTGATAAATAGATGTCAGTCTCTTCCACAAGGAAGATGCAGTCTTCTCTTCATGCACATTCAGAAGAACGGAGTCTGTCAAATAGAGCCTTATCAGCCCCTTAGAATTTCTATCTGCAAGGTCCCAATCTTCTTGCTTCATGCATGTAGACTTCGTTCCAAACACAACAATCCAAAGATCACGATCCACTAATAGATCTTCCATTTTAAGTTTCCACAACTCAAAATTGTTGCCATTGAATTTATGTATTTCAATCTTTACTGACGTGCTAGGAATCTTAATCTATAATCAGAATTACCAAACTTCTACAAGACTCCCACTAAACAGAAATTGACAAAAAAAAACCCAACGTACCCACAAGGATAACACAACTGGCTAGGTTTTGATACCACTTGTAAGGAAAGCTAAGTGTAGAAAAAATCTCCTAACGTCAAAACCTCAGGGAAGAATGCAAAGATACCTTTTAAATTTTACAATTACAGTCCAATTAAGATGCACTTGAAAGAGATAATAGAAACAAAGAATTAGACATGCACATATGAACACCAAATTTACGTGGGAAAACCCATACGGGAGAAAAACCCACCACACCAAGAGAAGTCACTTTGTATTATAGTAATAAAGATTACATACAGAGATCAGACTTATCTTTCTGATGTTAGTTTACAACAACATTCACAATGATCAACCTTGCTACAAAATATTCAAATTGCAATACTCTCAGAACTGAATTCATCCACTGATCATACAACCACACAACAATCCGTCGAACCGAACAACATCTGCAACTACATAGTATATCCATGATCCCCCTGTCTATCGAGCTTCCTCTCAGTAATGGCCACAACAGTCCAACTGCTAGCAGTTCCCATTTGACTTCTCTGATTGGTCGAACACAAACCACATAGGATGGTCATCGCTTGGTCAAAGCGTTCAACCTGTGTTGGCATGTTGGTGAGACACTAGCTGTGTCTCCCCGATGCCACAAAGTCAACATTCGATATCACCAAGAGTCCATACTATTGGCAAGATGTTACACCGAGTCCAGAGAGCTATCGCTAAGACTTCGCCATGTTGCCAAGACCTCATATCGATGAGCATCACTTGTATCGCTATCACCAAGACTTATCGCTTTCACTGAGAGATCATACTAAGCCTTTATGTTATACCGAAATTGTTGAACAGTCGGCAAGACTTATCGCTTTCACCAAGAGATCATACCGAGGTTCAAAAGTTACTGCGAAGTGCTCACCTATCACCAAGACTTATCGCTATCGCTGAGACATTACTCTGAAGTATTAAGTCATATCGAGCACCAAACAACAGTCGGTAAGAATTCTCTCCATCGCTAAGAGTTCTTATCGAATCCTTAGTGTTACCTCGATGCCTCCAAGAGTATACTTGTCGACAAGACTTCTGTTATCGGTATGAGACATACCAAACGTCCAAGTCTCTCCCCGAAACTGCTTGTCGCCCAGAGTCTTCTTGATATATGATAAGAGTGGCCTGTCGGCTAGAGATCTCCACTCGGTAGAAGGTTACGATGAACACCACAAGTCACAGCGACAACACCAGTCAGCAAGATAGAAGCATTGTCTTCGCGACCTGTACAATTCAACAAGGTTTCAACTACTAGTCGGCCAGACATAATGAATGTCAAACTGACTTGGCTCTATTAGAGGTTTCAGCCTGTGAGATTGAGGCACATATTTCCAACAAGGGGTAGCACAATTCTTAAAATTATTAATAATATTGAGAGAATCCCCCTCAAGCCATACTTTCTTGTAACCTTTAAATTGTGCCAACTTTAGACCATGATAGGCTACATAAAAGTTGCTTATATAGTGAAACTGAACTTTATTTCAAATTAATATAACTTTCACCCACAAAGTCAGATTTTTGACATTTTATACTCGTTGGAAAGGTGGTTCCAAGAAATATGTAGTGACTATGTAGTGGTATAGGTTTGGTTCCTTGATTTTTCTATTTTGATCAGTTTTTGGAGCCTAGAAGTCAAATGTTCTCGATTTCACAGTTTTGAGCATAAATTTTGCATACAGAATCAGATTTTCAATTTCAAATAGGCTTTGGAGAACATGGAAAATTTACTACATAGCAGATTAGTTATATTTTTAGTTTGTAGTACAAGATGAGTTTGGTGCTTGTTTAATCATTTGTAGGAGCTTGAGATTCGGGGTGTGATTGTGTGAGCATCCAGATGAGTCAAGAGGCAAAAACTTGAGGGAGTACATGTCTTTATACGATACTTATGATGGTACAACTGATTATCAAATTAGTGCTTCTTGGTATAGGTTTACAAGTGTTTTTTAGAGGTGGATTTTGATGGTAATAGGTACACAGGTTGTCTTTGGTTTTGAGGACATGAGTTGACACGAGTGGAGACTTGGAGTCTTGTATGGGTGATAGTTGAGTGTAGGTATAGTGTTGGATCTGATTATGGTGTCATAGATATGCGGGTACATTTGAGCATTGAAACAACATGATCATGTATGTGGTTGTTTGGTGGTGTTTTCATTTGGTGTTAGAAGGTTGTTCTTATCTCCTAGATGCTTATTTGGTTCCTTGACTATGGTTACTCATTTGTGGACATGTTTGGAAAATAAAATTTGTGGTTGATTTGAGTCTTGATGTCTACAGGATTATCTTCTTTGATATCTCAGTTTGTAGGTTACTAATGTGATAATGAGTTTGCATGCTTCATTATTTTGATCATGAGTTATGCAAGTGTGTGGGTTGGCCACCTATTCATTTGTAGTGGGATGACTCAGATGTGGACTATCTATATCCACAAGATTGGTTCAGTGTTGATTAGATTTTGTTAGTTTGCCTTATCTGTGGTCATTTGTGCATTGGTATGTTGCTTTGGGATGAGAGGATGGATTATTAGAGTACCTGATTAGTCGATTGATGGGACTTGTAGCATGTGTTTTTTTATCACGATGTCATGATATATTGGTTACATTCATTGGTTATAGAATTTCAATGGGAGTTTTTGACAATGATGACTTTGCGGTGTAGGATTGGTTCTTGATGATTTGATGGCGGTTGTATCTTCTTTCTTTGGAGATATTGGTTTCAATTATTCTCTAGAGTTGTTGGGATTTTTGTTGAGTGTGTGTGGACCTAGATGATCTTCATGGAGGAGATGGTTATCTTCATGTGATTGGAGATTTGGTTTCTTGGTTTAGAGTGTGATTGTTATTATTTCATGGTTTACTCTTAATACTAGTTTAGAGTTTTAGAATGTTACATATTCTCTTGATACCAATTGTATACATTCTTGCATGTGATCTCCTAGGAGGAGATGGTTAGATCATGATGTCATGACAGGCTCCTGATTTTGCAGTTGGAGCTTTGACATTGATCTTGGTAGTTCTCTTTGTATTGATTACATGATCACTTGCTTTATTACTTCATGATGGTGCTATGTTGTACAAAAGGGGGACCAACTATTCAAGGACTCTAGGTCATGGGAGAGTCTAGAACAATAGGCTACCCTGATCTACCTCAAGCTAGATAAATGAATTAGGAAGGTTTAAGGTTTCAAGGGCTGAAAAGGAAGAACAACTAATTTGTCACTTTCCTTCTACTAACTTGAATGTTTCAGGGGGTCAAGAGAGTCGATTTTCAGGGTTTATATTGTGACTTAGATAGTTTACTGCTAGAGGATTGCAATGTGGATCACAGAATCCAGCAACATGCTAGGGTCTTAGGGACATACTAGCATATGTATGGAAAAAAGTGTAAAGTAGAATGCAAAATACTAGAGAACCTACAAACTGCCTGATTAACAAAGTTTTACGCTACAACAAAGAGAAATTGTAGAATAGCAAAAATAACAAGAATAATTTAACAATTCTAAGCTAGACTTTGACGAGAGAAGGGTGGTAGAAATAGACCTTCAAATCTGTGAGTTGAGGTCTTCAAGAGATTCACTTGACGAACAACCTGCACACATAAGAATGAGGAAATGTTGGGGTTGTGTTTAGGGGACTGCCTCAGTCAGTCCCTCACTTTGGTGTTTCCACCTCTATAGACAACCAGATAGCAATGATTGTAGAAAGATGATAAATAAATACATAGAAATGGAAATACAAAACAATGCTTAAACAACAATATGCTACTACACAAGTAGATGATGCCAAAGTAAATGGAAATGGATAGATATCACCTTCTACACCATGTTCACTCAAGGAAAATGGAGGAAGATGTGAGCTTGCAAGCTCTCCAAAGCCAACGTTTCTGCAAAAATGAAGAGGAGGAGCCAACAAAGCAGCAACTTGCAGCTACTATGGTGGTGGTGAAGAGATAAGGAGTTGAAAGTAAGTGTGATTGATCAAGAAGTTGTCAAGAAGTGTATCCAAGATTGAAGAAGTGTGAAGAAGCTGGATTGAATGGGGGAATAGCCAATTTGAATGAATGAAAGAGGCAAAAACCCATCTGAAGTCAATCCAAAGAATAGCGAATGTTAAACTTCGGGTCCAATGGAGGAGTGTAATTCCTCTGTGGATTCCCCAATAGAAATTCCCCCACCAACACACAAATGAGCTACCAAGTAGATGAAACATGGAAGCAAATGTGGAAAATACATCATCGAGATCATGGTTTTTAAGTTAAGGGGTGTGTAAATGGGGAATTTGCAAGGGGTGAAAATTCATTCCATTACATTTATCCCCCACTTTAATGAGCATAAGTGTCAGTGAATGCATGGTAAAGTAGAGTGAAATAAGTTGAAAAACATATACCTGAACCGTTGAGGAAGCAGACCGCAATTTGGTGAACTCGGGTGCAAGAGAGAGAGAGATGGCTTCAAAGTTACTCAGTCCTATGGAGATTTGAACAAAAGTGCCACAAGTATTCAGTCCCATGGAATGTGAACAAAAGGATTTGTAGGTGCTTGGTTCTACAAAATTAGCTTTGCGGGTGCTCGATCCTGCATAATATGAACAAAGGGTTCTACAAGTGCTTGGTACTGTAAAATGAAAATGCTTCACAGGTGCTCAATCCTATAAAGGAGGTGCCACATGTGCTCAGTCCTAAGAGAGGCCATAAATGAAAGGCTTCGTAGAGTCTAATTGACCCTTACAGGTGCTCGATCCTACAACTTGGTCCTATACGACAACATGTTAATCCACAATAAAACATGTTAGGAAAGAAAAAGTCACACAGATAGATAGACAGTCACATATGAGAACAAACAATTGAAGGAGAAGTGTTCAAAGAGGTTCCTCGAGAACCCTTCAAAAGAGAGAGGGCCCACTCAAGGGACGCTCTATTTGAAAAATGATGACATTTTCACAAATGATCCTGTCATCAAGGAATCCTTTTCAAAGATTCTCTTTCATCAAGAAAACTGAAAAAAGAAGAATGACCTCCTTGAAGGTGAAATCTCAATTCTTTTTGTTACGAATTCAATTTCAAAATAAAATCTTGCTAAGGGGATCCTTTTCGAAGGATGCAATTTTAAAAAATGTAAATATTTTCAGCAATGGATTCATTGGCCATCAAATACACCTTATTGAAAATCAGAGAGGTAGGAGCCCCCCCTTAGGATGGTGTGTGTGAATCAAAGTAGCACGTGGCATCCTAAGGAAAAGAAGAACATGTAGAGATGTCATGGCCCATGATACATGATGATATGTAGACATGGAAATGTTATCGTGTGTGCGAGGAACAACACATAGGTACCGCAACATCAAGAAGCAAGCAAAGAAGAGGGAAAGATAAGCAAAGATGAAGAAATCAAGAGATAGGGGTTCTAATAATTTGGGGTCAAAACTGTTCATAAATATAGATAGATAAATATAATATGATATATGTATGAACTATCATCAATCCCCAAATGTATCAAAACATGAAGAAGAGCACATGAAGACAAAATGAAAATAAAAAATTGGGTCAACATTGAGGGAGGCCTAAATGCCCCCAACACTTTGCATCGTCCCCAATTGTTGAAAATCAAGATACAACATATAAAATAATGATGCAAAAAATAGAGGAAGTTTATGACAATTTCACTCCTGTATCCAAGCACCTACGAGGGTGACAGGTGTTGGGTGAAAATTATGTAATCAGCTTTCGATAGATTACACAACTTGGACTTCAACCACAACTATGTGAGATGTAAATCTCTCCTCTCAGAAAGGGGAGGCGCCCTTCTTACTGCTGACAGAAGCGATAGTAAAACAAACAGGTAATTACAAAATGTACACAATACTTATGAAGTCAGGGGGTGTGTCACATTCATCCTTCTCTCTTTTTTCAGAGAAGATGTTTACAATGCTTCACTATTGGAAGTTCACAATTCTTAATAACTTTAAACGATCAACTAGCAGTAATACCAATACCTCTATCTTGTCAAAGCAAAGCGTAGAGATACCAGAAGTGATTAACAATAAACAAATAAAATAAAAAGGAAATCTCATGAAGGCACAAAGTCGTTTCATAGCTTTTTCAATGGTGGATCTGTGAAAAAAGTATCGTTTGTCACGTTAGAAGCACAAAGTCTTCTTAGATGCAGCAATCCCTCGAACAACATTAACAATTACAAGCGCAAAGTCTTGTAGATTATCCAACCAAATTATCAGAGAGCACGAATAATTACAAGCAAAAATTCTTGTAGATCATTCAACAATAGTATCCAAAGAGCATGAATAATTACAAGCACAAAGTCTTGTAGATTATTCAACCGAAAGATAAACAAAACACAAATGCAAATCTAAATAATAGATGCAACACAAAGTTTACATAAATTACTTAGAGTCCTTCAGATTCCACCACCTAATCACCACCAAATAAGATCAATTCGTAAGATTATCGAATCCAACACAAATTCTGGCTTGCAATCTTCTTCTTTATTGATCGAATTTTATTCACAAAGCATGAACACCAAGTTTCACAATTCTGCTTCAAAAAGGGCAGCACTTCGTTGCAAAATACTAAAGGATAAACTTTACAATAGAAATCCCTCACATTATATAGAAAGAGGGATGAGTAAAAAGAGGAAACTAATTGAGGAAATCAAGGAAAGTTAGGTGAGTGATTTTAGGAGGTCTCACCTAACTTTGACCAAAGTCAAAGTGTAATTTGTTTTTAAAAGATTACATCTTCGAGCTTGGTGTAATTACAATTTACAAAAAGACATATAAGATGTCAGGAAATATTTATAAGATGCATAAAGGGATGCACTGGAAATGTCTAACATTGGAGATCAAGAAGCTTCTTCATGTTTCCTTGCTTTGGGTGTGGAAGTCTTCATATTTCTTCCTGGTCTCTTGCACAAACTTCTCATCTGGACCAATGGTGTAATCCACAATGGTGTGAATTCTCGTGATCAATCTCATGGCAGATGAGTGAACCTTCTTGCACCTGTCAAGATGCATTTTTAGGTTATCCAATGTGAGCCTTGTATCACAAATGACGTTCAGTGAGGCTTTTGAAAAGTCTGAACTTTCAATCAATTTCATGATGGCTTCTTTGAAGATCTGAGATATTTCTGTGGCTGGCAGGAAGATACAATTCTCCTCAAGAAGTTGACCGGGCAACTCTTTGATACCTTTTTCAAGAATAACATGATGTCCTTCGACATCTTCCTGCACTTGGTGGAGATCTTTCGTAAGAGATTGAATTACTTGAATTCGATGTTTCAAGGATTCTCTTACCTCAACAAACTTTTCTTTGTCAGGAATTACCCTGACTTCCACCAATTTACTGAGCTTTACCTGCTTCATGTCTGACCACGTCAGCAGGCATTTTTCCATATTTTTGCGCTCCTGGGAACGTACAATTTTTTTCTTTATCAAGCTCTGTGGTGAGCTTGGCCAACAAGGTAGTTTTCTCATCTGCAACAATTATGATTTGAGATCCATGTTCTATGATCTTCTCAACAAAATCATACAACACTCTGCCTTTGGAGGCAAACTTCTGCTTTCTTGATAGCTGGGTCTTCAATACTTACCACTGTCAGCGGTTGTGCATTAGTTGGAGATCCTGCAAGTCTCTTTACAACAGTGGCATAATGCTCTGCCCTCTATTTATACATATTGCGAGCTTGCTCCACTTTGTCTAGTCTTCCAGCTAAGATATCCAATGTCACTTGCGCATCAGCCTTTGCACTTTCATTGGTAACCTTGCCAAGCTGGACTTTTGTCACAGTGTAGTCTTCCATATTGACATCACCTTCTTCATGCGGTGGTATGCCAATCTCTGCATACTTGTGGCCAGACTTATCAATGTTCAGCCTTGAGTATACTTTTGCCTTTTTCTTCCCTTTAGCCTTTGGAAGGACTATCTCTTCAAGGTCGAGCTCCTCCGGAGAGATCATTTGCTTCTTCTGCTTTGACACTTGAGATATTAGCCAAGGGGGAAGAAAGGAGGTGTGAACTTTTGGATTCACTGTCAATTCAGTTGTCATCGTTACTTCTGAAGTTATTGTCACGTCTGAAGTTACCATGGGTATCGTGACAATAGGAGAAGTGTATGTCATCATTGCTCCTGTAGATTGCACATTGAGCTGATCACGCATTGACTCATTCATGAAACGATTGAATTCATTTTTAGAAGTGATATCATACGTTGGTGAAGACAGGCTAGGAATGGACGATGGAGGGCTTGACAGTATATCAACCATATGAATTCTTGTCACTGAGGGAGTATCAAGCGGGGTTGATGCTGTAGGGATAGTGGATATCTCAGCTATAGGAGTGCATGTGGTAGGAATGGGTGACGAAGGAACAGGAGGTGGAGGAGTTATTGAACTTGGAGGGGTATGAGGAACACTGGAAATCACAGGCGATGACATTCTAGGAATTTCCTCAACTACATTCTTAGGAGGAGAAGTAGTTTTTTCTTGATCATGCCCGAGTTCCTATTGATCACCCTCTTGTCTCTTCGATTCTGGTTCACCTTCAAAATCACCTTCAGATTCTTCTTCAAAATCTTCTTCAGACTCTTGCCCGCTTTCAGAAACCTCTTTTGCATCGGAGTCTGATTCTACTGAGTCTTCATCTTCAGTGGATTGATCACTTGAAGTTCCTTCTTCATCAGAATCTATCTCCTTTGGAATAGAGTTTTTACCTTTAGAGTGAGATGGATTGGATTATGTGGTTTCTCCTTCTAGGACGGACTAGGTATCTTTCTTGCCAACAATAAACTTGATCCTGGGACCTCTTCATGAAGAAGTGGGAATAGCTGCCAATTTATTTTTCATGCGGAGTTCTTGCTGTTGACGAGCTTCTGCTTCAGATTCTTCTCCTTCTGAATCTGTTCTGAAACTTTTCATTTCATAACCATGCTTATGTAACCATTCTGCAGTGTTGCTTAGGATTGGCTTCAATCTCTCCCTCATACTGGTAATTTCTTTCCTAGACCATTGAATTACAGGCAAAGGCCTTTTAGAAACCTCTTGTTCATCATAGAGAGCATTCATGATATCGCCAGGATCTACAAAATCCTTTGGTAGGTCAGCAATATCAAGGTCTATGATCTGTTGAACAGTCAACCTGCAATAATCCATTTTGCAAATGGCTTCTTCATCTCTGCAATCAGCCCAAATGTCTTCAAAATGATACTTATGATGATGACCCTTTTGCAATTTCTTTCTGACATCTCGGTAATCAAAATCAAACCTATACTTGTAGGTCTTGATTGTCATGATCTTCATTTCAGCATAAACAGACTTAGTTTTTTGTATAGTTTGGATAGTATATCTGCCAATTGTCAATGGGAACTTGAATCCACGCTTGTGGTTACTTCTTCATTCTTTTTGCACTGAAATCAGTTGTCTGCATGTCTCCATGAGAACCCACTTATCTGAAGGATAACATGGAAGCATGTAAGGACAACCAGTGTAACACCCTACTCTCAAGTAAGTAAATGTTGGGAATTGAAGAAAAAGGCATCCAACTTTACTTACCACCTTATAAGCCTCATCAGATACCCTCCTTCTTTCAAGAGCTGGATCAAAATTGAAAAGCAAAGGTGCGAAGAAAGCATCTGTGACCCACCTAAAGTGATGAAAGCTTTCCTTTAGTTCTAGTTGATAGAAAAATCTTTACACAGGTACCATCATCTGATTCCCTTTTGTAGATAGACCTGGGAATTGTCTCATTACAGCTGTTGCATACACCAGGTAAGAAGTCATATAGAATTTCAATGTGGAAGGAGCATTGATCAACTTCTCATGTATTTCATCACTGATCTGTTTGGCCCAGTCAATGTGCACCTTTTGTCTTCTTATAATCCTCATGTATTCATACATCCAATCATGAAAAGTGGACGATTCTGGCAAGCCTTTTACTCTGCTTAAAAATGTGATCGTATCTTCGACGTCATCCTTGAAATCACTTCGCAGGAGTCCCTTTGGCCATCTGGAAACAAATTGTCTAGGCTTCTTCAACCATTGGGCATTTATCAGGTTTTTAGCCTTGTTGGGATCAACGTCAAAGACTTCTTGTGCTTTTTGTATAGAGATATCAATGTATTTTTCCATTTAAGGAACCTTAAACACAATGTCAAAGAAATCAGGGTCGAGTCTTAGAATCTCGTGCCCAGAAGAATCGATCACACTTCTACTTTCTTTGATGTAGTGAGATGCCACCTAAAGAATAAACTTCGTATTATGTGCAGCTGTAGGGAACATAGCTACCAAATGCAGGTTACCGTGTACAATTGCTCTCATTGGATCAGGAAGAGGCTTCATCTTTGTTTGCTTTGCAAAATCAACCAATTCTTGATGGCCAACCCCTATGTCTTTTATTTCTTCCACCTTGGAGACCACTACGGTTGGCAGATAGACACCTTGATATTTATACTTCATTTTACGTTTTGCTTTTGAAGAAGAAGGAGGTTTACCAGCAGTCATCAAGAACGATTGAATCTCTGATCAACCAACTTTGACGATCTTTGAAAAGAGACTGCAAAGTGTTGAGCCAGAACAAACATTAGTCGTTAGACAACATGGGAATGCGCGAAACGAGCAACGATGATGGGCAAGCGTGGAGTAGATGACAAGGCACGCAAAATGATGCACAAAATGGAAGGAAAGAGGTTCAGGAGTAAATTAGGCATGTTTGAAGTTCATCTGGAAAAAATTGTGAAAAGTGTAAGGGCGCACTTTTTTAGCACCCTTACATTTTAGGGAATTCAGAATTTGATGCAGGAGCGCTGAAAAATTGTGCTCCTGCATTTCTCAGTGTTAGAAAATATTTCAAAATGCCAGGGCGCACTTTTTCAGCGCCTCTGCATTTGAAATATGGTTTATGAAAACAGATGTAATGATGCTTAAAAATAGCACTTGGGGTTTTCTTTGAAACATGAAACGCTTGAAGTCAAAAAATGTTTTCTTGTATGGAGTTTCACTTAAAGTTTGTTTCATCGCCATTGTAAATGTGGATAAGAGCCAAGGAATTCTACTCACAAAATATGAGTTTCTTCAATGTTTGCACCAAAACATGATTGAAAGGGCGGCGAGGGAAGACAAAGACACAAAAACGTTGGAGCATAGAAAGAAAAATGTGTGGAAAAACAAATCATAAGAGTTCCATTGTGTGAGGGCGTACAAAAAAATGTGTGAGTAAGAGGAGAATGCCACAAAAATGTCATGAAAAGGAAGCATGGGAAGAACACGCAAGACTAAGAAACATGAATGGAGAGAAAGAAAATGCGTGGGATAAAGAAAAAATGATTAATAAAAACGCATATGCAAACCTCTAAATCATGCACAAAATAATGAAGAAGAATGAAAAGAAAGTAAGGAGAAAGACTTACCAAGAGAAAACCCAAAGATTGTTGGAGAGGAACTGCAAATTTCTCAAAAACGTGATTGCAGTTTGAAAAGAACTCGCCCAACATGAAGAAATGAAGAATAAAGATCATAAACAATGAAAAAGGAAAACTAAAACAATTTTAAGTAAATGGTAACTCAAAAAACCTAACTCAAGTCAAGCAATAAATTTAGGCATGAAAAAGTGGCACAATGAACGAAAAATGTAAAAAACATGAAGAAACGTGCCAGGGCCAGAAAAAGACTGTGTGGGTAAAAAGTGTAATAGCACACTTTTTTAGCGCTATTACATTTTTAAAGATTTCACTTTCATGCAGGGGTGCTGAAAATCAGTGCCCTTGCACTTTTCATACTTAGCCAATTTTTGGCTTGTGAGCAGGAGCACACATTTTCAGTGCAACTGCATTTTTCACAATTAACTAAGTACGAACAGTGAGACTTCGCAAAGGGGATCGTTTCGAAGGTCTTCATGAGGCAAACATAGGGGGATTCTCAAATTGACTATTCGAGGCTTCATAACGCATTTTGAGGTGGCTCAAAAATCACCTCGTTATGCGTACTTAAACTTCATGAATCCTAAGAAATAGACAAGTTTCGTAGGGGGGTTATCCGTGGAACGAGCATTGCTAGATTCCGTGATAACAATAGGGGTCCTCCAAGAACACACAAAAACAAGCATGGGGGAAACACAACACACACACAAATATAATCTACATATAAAGAAGAGGCGCTCTCCTAGTTCTCATCAACCAGCAGGTCATCGTTATCCCAATCTAGATCATTATAAGGGGAGGAAAGATGAGCCTACAAGGGTGGGATAACAAGGGGAGCACCCTTTGAATCTCTTGTGATAAGAGCTAAGGAAGAGGGCCCCTCAAGGTTTTCTTCACTCAACTCTTATGAGGTAAATGTCATTGATCTTGCAAAGATCGCTAATAGAGTCAAACATTATCAACTGAGTTAAACATGCAATTGACAGGAGTGCCATGTGTTAAATAAGTGGGAGATGAAGGAGGCACTTGAGATCCACCATTAACCTTGTCAAGAGAGACCGTGATGAACTTAGGAGATGTTGGGGCTGCCTCCATCACAAGGATGACGCAAGCCAAAGAAGAACCCTCTCCCGAAGAAGGTGATCCCTTCTTCCGACCTCCATTGGAAGCAAGGTTGTCCTCCAACTTACAATTCATTAGAGCATGTGGAATCCCCACAAAGGAAGCAGAAGGCGAGGAGGAAGAGGACAAGGCCGTAGCAAAAACCACTGTGGTGTTCAACATGTCCACAGGCCGATAAAATGGAGGGATGTGTAGGAGGGACATCAAAAGAGGAGGCTTTGCCAAGGGAGTGATGAACACCTACACCCTTTTGTGGTGAGGGCCATCAACATTCGTAGGGGGATGCGGAAGCAAGATCGAGGCAATAAGAACCAAATCAAAAGAAGCAAAAGAGGGAGGCACAATAGGAGATGCTAAAAGAAGAGCTACAAGCTCCTCTTTTTCCTTCAGTGAGGTAACTTGCTCAGTAGCTAGAGCCTTCCTCTAGTGCTTATGCTCACACGCAAGCCAGTTTCTTTGGCTTTGGGAAGTAGAACTCGCTACTTGAGAAGGAACAAGGGGCTCCTATTTTGTCATAGGTGTGTCCTCCACAATTATGGTTGGTGGAATGACAACCCCCTAGACAAGAGTAGGAGCGACACAATAGCAGAATAGAAAAATAGCTCCTAAAATAGCGTCGAACTTCAGTGTATTTCAGTTCATGAATTGGGCGATTTGGTCGATGCTAAACTCGGCGCAAACAGGCATGGTCATCTCAGCGTCAAACGTAACATCAGAGTTAGCACCAAAAAATCATAGTGCCCCTGTTAGCGCCTAAAATAGCACCAGGAAATAACACCAAAAATAGCGCCTCTATTAGCGACTAAAATAGCGTTGGGAAATAGCATCAGAAATAGTGCGTAAATTAGCGCCCAATTAGGCTTCCGATTTTGCTTCTATGTCTACTCCCATTTTTGCTTCTAGTTTTGCTTCCAGGTTTGCTTCCAAGATTGCTTTCGGTTTTTCTTTCAGTTTTTCCTCTAGTTTTGCCTCCAGTTTTTCCTCTAGTTTTGCTTCCAATTTTGCTTCCAATTTTGCTTTCGATTTTGCTTCCCATTTTGCTTCCAATTTTGCTTCTAGTTTTTCCTTCCAAGTTTGCTTCCAATTTTGCTTCCAATTTTTCTTCCAATTTTGCTTCCAAGATTGCTTTTAGTTTGGCTTCCATTATTGCTTCCTTTTTTTCTTCTAAAAATGCTTCTTGTTTTGCTTCCTTTGTTGCTTCTAAACATGCTTCTTGTTTTGCTTCCTTTTATTAATTTAATATGTTTTATTTCAATTTAATTAGTTAAATATATCGTGCCTCTTAAATAACTCATATGATTATAGACTAAGTAATTTAATTATTTAACTCATATGATTAAATAACAAGACAATTATTTTTTTGGGTCGGCAACACAATTTTTTTGTATTTCTTGTAAAGATAAAAAGTGCATCTATTGTTTAGTGTCATTACCCACCAAAATCACACAATAAACGACAAAAAGTAGAGGCACCTTAACGTGCAAAGTAAAAAATTAAATAAACCTCGTAACCCCTATAATTGTTTACTAGTAAAATCCTTACAAAAAATAACCACCATTAACTGTGTTTAGAGTTACACGCTTTAATACAACAAAAGCGGAGGGAGAATTCAAAATCAGACACAGACCAACACAACTAGTCTTAACGAGCTCCACTTGAACCCAACGGAAACTTGGCTATCTCCTTCAGAGGATTCTTCTTTCGCTGCTTCCCCGACTTCTTCTAGCGCTTCCTTTTCACTTCTAATCCCTGCATCTCCGCCTTTGCTTCTTTGATGAAGAGTTTGAGCACTTTCCATCCCAAACACGCTTCCTCATGGCAACGAGCTTTGTATTTTCCTTTGGGCCAACGAATAAAGGGTTTGAGCCCTGGTCTCCCATATAGCTCCTCAATTTCATCATCTACCATTCCTTTAGAATAATATAAACCTACACCCGAAACTGCCCATTCGAGAATGAACTCCATGCCTACCAGAAAATCTTCATGTATAATTTGTTGCATCACTATTTCCACTGGTTCACCTAAATCCAATCCCCACATTGTAATTAGGGAGTAAGCATCCATGTTGGTTTGGTATCTATGTTTTAGAGAGCCAAAATCCCTGCCAAAAATCATTTTTGCACACTACACTAGCCACTTGTCGTCAACAAGGAAAATTCCCTGCAGTCGTTTTCTGGACGCCTCTCCATAAAATAGGCCCAAAGATCTTCATGACTAGAAGGTGAAATTGGCTTTCATTTCTCCTGACAACCAACACCACCACCACCAAAGTTTGTTGCATAGTTTTTTATGACCCTTTCCAAATGCAATTAACACATCTTAATTGAGGGTTTGCATTTAACACCATCTTGGATTGCCCACACTTTCTATTAATGAAGTACTACTTTACCACCGCCTGCCACCCTTGCCTTCACTTTTCATGTCAAACCTACTTCACTCGCTTTGCCACCTTGTTCATTTAAGGTGTTGTACTCTCTTGTGTCTTCACCTAAGTCTACTAGCTTAACACCTCTAAAATCCTCCAACCTAAATTCCCCCATTTCACCAAAATTTCAAGCCCATTTAGATAAGACATCTACTTCCACATTACCACCTCTTTTAATGCGGCTCACCGCAAAAATTTCAATTATGTTCTAGAGGTTCCAAGCATTAATTTTACCTTTCATCACCGCATGAACTATTATTGTAACATGATCATCATCTATAATTAAAACAAGTGAGTCAAATATCTATAATTTAATTGAATTTGACAACATCCATCCTGAGCAGTAAATTAAAATCATCATACGTAATAAATATCCATCCAAAAATCATTGATCGCTTTTAATATATAAATTGACAAGTTAATACTGATAAAATTATAATCATATATAACTAAAACAAGTGAAAGTCAAATATGCTAGTACATCAAAAACATGTTAAAATGATACATGTCCAACAATTGACATAAGTGAAAATGATACATGTACAAATGATATAAATAAAATTGATAAATTGTGTAACTCAAACTGATACAAGTCAAGATGATAAATATCCAAATGATATAGTGAAAAATTGAAAATGATACATGTGAATATGATACAACTCAATAATATAGTATTGTAGGCTGTAAAAATGATACATATGACAGTAACCATGAAAAGAGTCATCGTAACAGTATATCAACAATGATCCATGATGTAGTCTATATGATCATGAATGTCACTGGTTACTATCACCAACTATCTCATCATCATCATCATCATCGTCGTCGTCGTCGTCGTCGTCGTCGTCATTGTCGTTCATCATCAGCCTCGGTGTCTTCTGCATCTGCATCATCATCATCCTCTCCCATGTGATCTGTACCGGCAAAACCAATATTTTGTGGATCTATATCATGTTGAGGATCATCTTGATCTTTTGGAAGACCCGTGTTCTACAAAAAAAACATTTAGAATGAAAAGTTATTATTTATTTCATGCACTAATTTATTTTTCTGTTATATATCTAATATTACAACATATGAGACGAAACCATAATCATATTACATCATATCAAAGTGCACATACCATAATAAAATTTCAAATTCCCTAGCTAATACTTGAGATTGAGATTATTAACCTTGAGAGAGTATGACTTGGGAAAAAGGAATTTGATATGGCTATTATTTTCAAAGACTTCAAGTGGGATGTACTTCGCATTGACGCCATTCCTCAATCTTCACTTGATGGCATCAAGGAATGGATGAAATCCATGGATATAAAGTATTATGAAAGTAGAATGAACTTGAATTGGCGGCCAATTTTGAAGAGTGTTACTGATGATCCAGATAAATTTTTTGAAGATGGTGGTTGGGAATTTTTGAATATGGAAGCTAGTGATTCTAATTCTAATAATTCAAAAGAGTCAGCTCAAGGATATGAAAACTCTAATGTAGAAGAGGAATCAGAATCAAATTTCATGTAGCCACCATCAAGAGTGTTACAAGCCAACAAGATGGAGGGAAATCTTATATAACGATAATTTTCAATGTTGCAGGTATCAGCTTTAATGCCAACTACAATGACAACATTGAAATTCCCTAGCAGTATTTATGTTAAGGAAATTTCCTTTAGATGCAAGGATTCAAAGCACATCAACCATGTGGTACAGATGATTAAATACCATAGATGATCTGTAGCAATGAAAGAGTATGAAAAGGAAAAGAGAGTTACATTAGTGACTTAGGATAAACTTTAGCTTTCAAAAACAAAGCCAATTAGGCTAGCAGACTTGTGGATCAGGCCAACATTTGGTGGAAGAAGAAGAAAGATGATTGGAACTCTGGAGGCCCACCATACTGGATTTTGGTATTCAACCATGAGAGCAGAAGAGAGAGCTGATATCATGTATCAAAACATTAAGCATGCATTCTTCCAACCATCGGAGAAGGAGATGATTACTTTGCTTCATTTTCATTTGCATAACCATACCACAGCATGGGAATGAAGAAGACCAAGGATGTCCAGTTTTATGTGGAGGTAATGGATATGGTTCAAAATTTAGGAGGGACAAGAAGGTCAATGTATGATCCTGATGAAATTGAGGAAGAATAACAAGAGAGGGACATGAAAAATAAAATCAATACAAAGTTTCAAGGATTTGTCAAAGCGAGTAAGAGAGCTATGGGAGCAGCCTCATCTAAAATATTTTGAACTAGAGTTTGATATACCGTTTAGAGAGCTTGGTTTTCATGGAGTTCCTTTCAAAGCCTCTTCTTTCATTGTTCCTATGGTAAACTATTTGGTAGTGTTGGTGGAATTACCTTTCTTAGTGTAGAAATGCAAAATTAACATTATGCATTCAATCAGGTTCATTCATCAAGTAAACTTGGTTTCACATTAGGTCCATTCATTTAATTAATCAAGTTCACCTTCATCCATTCATCAGGTAATCTCATTATTTTCCATCTCCTAAGGTCATTAATTTAAACTTAAATAAGCATTATCATCAACCTTTTAATCAAATAAATCAAACATCCATTTAATTAAATCATAATGCATATTCAATCCTTTTCTGAATTAAATAAATCAAATATTTAAGTCATAAAATTCAAAATCATCCTAATCATCATTAAGCTAACCTAATCCTAATTAGCCTAACCTAATCACCCATCACATTGTCTAGATAATCCCACTTGCACAAATAAATTAATTTATTGATTTATTAAAACCCTTATTTTCTTTGAACATGGCATTTATGGGGAATATTCCCTCAAGTTTGAAAAATATGACAAGTTGACTTGTCCCCTCCAACATTGCAATAAATTCTCCATTTCATGTCCCCCTCTCAAAATTTATTGCACAAATTTGAATTTGAAACTCCCCTTATGGACACATTTTCCAAATCTTGCACATCGTTTAGCCTATCACAACTTGACAAGTGGCTTCTTCTCATTGGTGGATCTTTAGTCCCACATTCACCCATTTGGCCAATCTCTCATCAAGAAAATCTATAACTAAGGACCTCATTATTCATCAAAGGCATCCACAACTTTTATGCAATGTTACTCTCTTGGTTTGAGAACTAATTTTGCTCTTTATCTCCATTGCATCTCATCATTTGAGCTTTTGAGCAAGGATTGGGAAAGGGTCATTTGCACATTTGACACCAATCCACTATGGAATAGGTACTTGTTAATTGTTTTCATGATGCTTTTAGTTTTCTCTTGTCGTTTGTCGCATTTTGAAGCATTTACAAGGTATTTCATAGGAGTATTCTTGAAGAACTTGTAGGTACTAACCCACGTTTGGAGTTTAGTGTTTGCAGATTTTAAAAGGATGCTCACATATTGGCGCTAGAAGGAGGGCCCTCATAAGTTGATATCTCTGCTTTATTGAATACACGCAGACTAGTTGATTTATCTCTATATTTTGATACATAATTGACCTCTTTGCATTTCTTGTGACACATTTATTTGCTGGCATGTGTTTTTAGATTCAGGTGCTAATCTCATTGTGTTTGGTAGTGGTGTTAGTTCATTCGATAGTAGGATTATTGCTTCTTTGTCTAACATCATACAAAATGAATACACCCACATACAGCTGATTTGTATATTTAAAACACACCTTCAAAACTCTAGATTAGGCCTCTAAATGAATTTATTTTTTTATATACCCTTCAATTGATGTATTCTTGCTCACAAATGATTTGGGTGACTCATGAGGTTCTATGCAATCAATCACACCAGCTATGAAAGAGCCTGCACAGTTAAAGGAAGAGATCACGTACTCTTTTGTATGTTGTAACTGTTCTTGTTTCAATGTCTTTGGTAGCTATCTTTGTAGCTATTTTTGTCTTGGGTCATAATAACTATCTGTGCGTTCTTTTTTCTAGAATTCCAATGCTAAAACTTGGCTGCACATAATGTAATGATGTAAATTTTTAGAGACACACTCATCAGTTATTGCTTGGGGTCGGTGCCCAATGACAAATGTTGCGTAGGATTCTCACTGATTATTGTTTAAATATCCAATGGAAAAAGTTGCATCCAAAGACAAATGTAGTGCACTTATCAACTATGGTTTTGCACTGATGGAAGGCGTATTTTTGTTTTTTTTCACCATTATGAGATCTTTATATGTTACACCTTACCTTTAGCTGGTTGTAGGTTCTCATTTATGTGCAAATCACTCTTCAAGAAGGCATCCAATTTTCAAAACCATTAATGAGTTGACAAGAGAAAATCTCACTGCCACACATATCTTTGACTTTTTCATCTTGAAACTTTTTGATGATCTATTAATCTTGTTGTCATCAGATTGTGTGAATCTTTTTGAGTGAATCATACCTTTATTGTTGTTTGGTCATATTTTGTTCTATCAATTTTCAATGCTGACTTTATCCACTTTCACATTTCAAAGACACACCATTTACTCAATTTGAAGAATTCTGATATTCTTTGTGCTATTCCAGAGAAAGAAAAATGTGCATTTCCAAAACCTAGGCAAAGGGTGGACAGCGAGGATGATGGCAAAGTTCGTACGCACCACATTGTTGACTTTTTCCAAAGCTCCCATTTTGGCGTGAGGATGCTGATCAAAAGCCAGTGGAATTTGGATTTACACCCACCGCTTGTAGTTGCCTGAAGGTTTCTAACGGCTCTGAAATAATGTTTCTGACACCTATCCAACAAATCCATTCTGCACATATCCTGCAAAGTATTTTAGAAAACAGTTCACGTGCCTTCTTTATGCTCAATAATGTTTCTGACGCCTATCCAACAAATCCATTATGCGCATATCTTGCAAATTATTTCAGAAAATAGTTCACGTGCCTTCTTTATGCTGGTCAAAGGTTGTAGAAGTCGGTTTCATGCCTGTGCCCATTTAACAGTTTTTCCAGCAGTAATTTGTGTGTTGCAATATTTGTTCCTTCCTCATTTGTTGATACTTAGGACTTTGGTATGCTATGTTGCACGTGCTTTTGAATGTTGAAATCCACTGTATATGATAGAAATGGTTACAACGATGTGTAAAGAAGTCTAAGCATTGTAAATCTATTTGTTGATGGCTGCGATGTGGCATGACTAGCTCAGTTTATAGGTTAGTTATGAGCTATCCTTTTTAAACTGCCATAAATGAGTCTTAAATGGTAAAGAAAGTTTGCACAAGATTTTGTTCTCAAGGTTCTTCAACTGCAGGTGTGACCCAACCACTATTTTTATTATTGTCAGATGAGAAAATATCAACGTTTTGGACTTTGTGAGCTTTTCCTTTAAAAACGTATCTTTTTAAAATCAATCTTTGACTTTTTTTACAGTACGAATCAAGTGCAAGATTGCAAAGTTAATGCAAAGGATGAGCAGAGAGGAAGCAGAAATGGACGATGAAAAGTGATAGAATGCACACTACCATGATGACGCTCCTTAAACACAGTCACCAAACCATAAAAGCGAGGATTTAAAGAAGACTTGGGATTTGAACTATCAGCAAAGACTTTAGAATGCTTTTTGAGTTATTTATTTTGAAAAAGGACTTCGGATTTGACAGCTACTCATGAAGGTGAAGTGTCCTTATATTTATTTATGATAAATATTTGAACTAAAGTTTGATTGATTTTCCCTCTTAGATCCATCACTCATTTTTGCACTTTTTTTTTTTTTTTAATTTAAGAGGGAGAAAGTGCTACATTTTATAATCTTTATGATCCATTGTTAGTAAAGTTTGAAGCTAAGGATTATTCGAGTATAAAGGCTAGATGGGCAAGGACTTTGGAAAGTGGGATTCATGTTAATGCTTCGTTTCTTAGTTGCAAATCATCTCTATTTTAAAAAAATTGTTTTATTGTTTAAAGTTAATCATTAAAACAATTTCTAATACCTTGATTCTTGTGTAATTTTCTTTCTTGATAGGGGAAAAGCGAGGAGGAGGAATTTTGCTCGCACAAGGGATTTACAACATTGATAGATAAGAGGCGATCTTGGAAGAACCTTGGAGTCAAAGAATCGGACATTGAAACTTGAAGCTCAAAAGCATTTTTTAATGCTTAGGGCTTCCGTTATATGCTCTAATTTTCTATTTTGAATCAACTCACATCTATTTTTGGGCTCTTAAAAAGAACACTTCAATTTTTTCATTTCAAAGGGTTAAAATTGAACCTTAGACACCTACTAGATTTCAATTTGGGCTAAAATTGAACAAACAGCTTCACACTTGATATTGGTGTTTTAAAATGAATCAAATCATTGCTTTGAAGGATAAAATGAATGTGTGACTTTATTGTTTTGTAATTATTTATACAAAGTAATATCATCAAAAGACGTATGCGCTTCTCTTGCGCCTCACGGCGATCTTGAGAATCAAAAGGATTTTTGTGACATTAAGTTGCGTAAATAATTTCCCATACACACTTCGATTTGGGTTTAAAACTGAACATCTTGTGCGAGTGTGAGTAGAGCATCATAAGGTATATTCTCTTTCTTTGAGTCGTCAAAGATTGATTGAGTTACGGATTTTGTCTTTGCTTGCTTTTGTTTATCCTAGACGGCCTGCCTTGGGGAAAAAGTACTCACCCAAGGGAACGACTCAACCGGTAACACTCTAAATCTAAGAGTATTTCCAGCTGGGATATAAATGTGGATATTGGAAGAAACGCCAATATCACGCGGTTGATTCCAACAAGATGGATCCAAAAGGGGACTCTTTCCATATGGGTCAATCTCCACGAACGGAAAGTCTGAAACAAAACCCTTGTTTTGTAGTGGCCTATTAATCCATTGAGCGAGTTTATTGAAGTGGTGCATTGGAACTTAGATTCCAAGAAGTTACTTGCCATGTCCGATCTTGGTTAAAGTATAGAGGTTAAGACTTCATTCTTAACATACCTTTATACTCTTTCCTTGGTTGCATGTAAAATCATCTCTTCTATGAAGGGCATGAGGCAAGCCCACTAAGAAAAACGTACCAATTGAGCTAGGATGTCATATTGCTTATGGTTTGAAAACTCGGTGCTTTAATCAAAAACATTGAAAACAAAAATTCAACATGAGCATTAAATCTCAAACCCTTTAGGAGAAGAAAATATCCTTGAACAAATTCACATGTTATTGCTTTCCCTTGGGATTCGTATCCTTAGAGGCATCTAAACATTTGGATTTTATCTCAATTTGCTTCTACTAAAGTCAACTTTAGGTAACTCTTGCCTCAAATTTCCTTGGTTTCCGCATAATACACTTTGTGGGATAATGGGAAAGTTGAGAAATTAGACATATAGATTCAAAATCTAATCAAGAGTGTGTTTGTGGTAAAAATAATCCATTAAGCAAAGATTAAATCAATTGGACCCCACACATGTGCTTGGCATCTTTTGGTCATATAGTTTTCATGCAAACATGGGTCTTTTGATTTTGAATTACTCTTAGAGAAAGGCATGTTCTTCACTATCTTGGTCTAGTAAACAAGTCCTTCCTAGGTTCATTTAGGATCAAATCAAACACTTCACCCATCCCAAACACGTATCAAAATCTATCCCACCAAACAACTTTAGAGCTTTGGAAACATCATTCTAGACTTGGGTAAATCATTAAAATCTAAACCACCTTGTTTAGTTAGGTGTATGGGAATGCATCTTTTCTCATACATTTAATTGAATTAGCAATCCTTTTGAACAAGTTCATCCTAAGATCACATCTAACATCTTAGGGTTTACAATTTCATTATCAAATCAAACCAATCAAAATCAAACCCTAAGTCTAGAGTTGATCCAAAGTCCCTAAATGTTCAGAACTCATATCATTTACACCTTTCATCCTTCATCTCGTCGTAGGTCCCAAGAACCTTAGAGGTCACTTTTTCAACAAGGTCAAAACACAAGGAGAACATGGAATACAAACTTGATCCATACATCATGAGTAATCCAAATCTATTGAACTTTCAAAGCCTTACAATGTCGATTGATTATCAAAACTCGCACTTATACAATCCATACATGGGATCATTACCTTCTACAAATTTCAATGGCACAACAAGTATGAGTATGCCCAAATCAAAGATTGGAAGACATTTCTCGATGGTAGATCTAAATCCAAACCTACAAATCCACCAACCAAACAATCAATGCATGAGCCTTCAAACGAACAATGTCATCCCACCAAATCCCTACAAGCCAAATGAGAAAGTACCAAGCACAAGTTTCAAAACATGAATTCGGCAAACTTTGGGATGGATACATTTGCAAATCACACAAATATTCCAAACATGAACAATGGTCAATTTCAACCCATAATTCCAAATTTGAACATCATCCCAAATAAAAAATTATCCAAAATCAAACACAAGTACACACTCCAAATCTACTTAAAGAGAAATGAAATCAACTATATCAAGGGAGTCAAGATTGAAATCAAGAACAAATTTGGCGAGATCAAATTGCTACACTTACCAAAATAGTTGAGTCATTGCGCCAAGAGACATCTCCACCATCACTACCCATATCAACATCATTCCTTGGTTTAGGGATTACCCCTTTACCTTGCACCAATCACTCCATCCAAATCAATCCAACTAACATCAATCAAGTCATCACATCAAATCCTTTGAATATACCATCGACATCGCACCAACAGATGGTAATCAATCAAGCAACAATGTTGATCCCAAAAAATCAAAATATGGTCTCCTAAGGACCTATCACCTCAGTCATTCCAACCATCCCTATCACTTCGATCACTCCAACCACCCCTATCACACCCATCATATCTCAAATTACCATGATCGCTCCAAGCATATTTCAACCACTTTTCACTACATCCAACACAATTCCAAATCCACCACCAAAACCAAACACAGTAAGACAATATAACATTGCGCTAAAATCTCACCAAGCCTACCAAAAGGCCATCCAACAATATCTAGCCACGCAACAAGCGATAGGAGCTCAAAAAGTGCAACAAGCCTCTCAAGCTACCCAAAAAACACAAGCACAAACACAAAAAATGACAACTGTTGAGAACAAGGATCAAGATCAATCCATCATTGAGCACCTTGAAGCTGTGTCTACTCCATCCAATGATCAAATCAACATATGTCAAAAGTTACTTTTCAATCATGATCAAAATCCACCAACAATATCCAACAATGATCCAATTCAAGAAATGTCAACATCATTTGACCCTATGATCGAGGACATCGGAAATCCCTCCACCATAATTTTTGAAAACAGTGATCAAGATCTCTCCATCGATGAGCACCTTGAAGATGTTTCGACCCCATCTGATGATCAAATCACCACACATCAAGAACCACTTTTTAGTGATCTATTTCAAGGAGTGTTAGGATTATTTGATCCCATTGACATAATGCACAATCCGTTGACCTATGATTATGTTGAAAATGTCTCTACATTGCCTTATGAGTTAGAGGACATATCTCAAGAATTTATCCCAAAGCATGATCAACATCTTTCACTAAGGTCTAGCAATGGTCCTTTCCAAGACATGTTGACCCCCTTTGACCTCATGGTTATAGATACTGAAGGAACCCTGAACTCGAAACTTGAGGATATTGAACCACTTACCATGTCTAATGATGACATCCAAGAACCCTTTGTAAGCAATCCATCCTTTGAAATTAACCCATGCCAAGAACTTGATCCAAAGCATGACGAAAACAACTCTGAAATAAATCAAGATCAAGAATTTGTATCTCAAAAATACTATAATGATCTAATGGACACTCTCCTATCTATGCAAGATGTTAGAAATGATGATCATATCCATGTAGCACATATTCCTCCAGCTACCCATGAGATGCTTTCTGCGGATGGACACGTAGATGATCTTCATTCAGAACAGGATTCCTTTACTTCTGACATTATTACACAAAAAGAGCAGGTTATCGTTTCCTACAGTCAAACTGAGTTTTCAACATCAAGATTAGATATGTCCCAAACTCAGACTGAGGACATCATGAATAAAGATATCCAACATTATCCGCTCAAGGAAATGAGTCAAAGAAAATAGTATAATTCAGAGTTAGCAGAGTAGCAAATTGAAACAATGTCACCTACGGTGGTCATTTATTAGAGAGTGCATTCTAAACAGGAACTCTTGGAACAAGAGAAATCAAAGCATGAAGGTACTACTTCCACAATATTGGGGGCAACTTCGTCTCAAGTGAACGTCAACATAGGGAGCACGAAGAGTCCTTATGATGAAACCATTACCAATATTACAACTAGCCGTGTCATGAATCTTCATCCACCCATCACCCCATCCACGAATTGGTACCAACATCAAAAGAAATAACTGAATCAAAGCATAAGGAATGTTATCATAGCAAAAGAAGTTAGAAAGCATAATAGAAAAATCAAATACATATGGATACCAAAAAATACAAAGAAAGATTATCCCTATCAAACTCCATTAGTCAAAGAAACTATGGGGCAAAATAAAAATGGGAAAAGTTTCCATCAAGGAGGCCCACAAAAGAAAAATTAGGCTTTTCAAGTGATGTACAAGGTATATCAAGTAGTTGGTCCTAATTCCATGCACACTTTCATATCCACCCATCATTGCTCATCTTCCCAAGTTTGGAGAGTCAAAGGTTCCAAACTGTCAACCAATCCATCTCCTATCCCTAAACACACTCCATCCATGCCTCCATGCATGATATCCAATTCTCAAATTGACCGTGTATTGGCAACGATTCTTCATCATAAGGATTATGAAGGTACTCTATCGCGATGTGCGCACAAAGACAAAGTTAACTCCGATATCGACGAAGCAGATCAAAAATCTCAAAAGTTGTATTCAAGTGCATGTATCTTGGAAAAGCAACTTCTTAAGGCAGGATACCGATGGCACATTATGACATAAGCATCTACATCAGCAAAACCAGGTGGTTCAACATAAATCTTTCAGAAAAACCAACAAAATCAAAAAATATGAAAATCCAGAAAAAAATTAGAAAAAGGATTGAAAACAGTAAAGATAAAAAAACCGTCCTCTGGTGAAAACCGCATGGGCGGCGCTTTGGGCAAGACCATGACGAAAACCTGGCAAACATGCATCATGTGTAGAATCAAGCATCTACGTGTGCCACTTTAGGTGAAATCATCTCATCCCATCCATAATAAATCCAACAATCCATCCATATCATCGATAATAAATCCATCCATCCATAAACCATTGATCCAATCCATTTTCATCCATCTGCATCCATCATCCAAGATATCTTGATCTTGATGAAAGTTTGGGGCACACTTTATGCTCGCTTACGGTAAACATCTTGACATGGTCTATTTTCATTGATCCTATCCTACCTAGGAGTATCTGAGCCACACAACACTAACCAAATGAGCATCCTTTATTTGAACACCTTATCTTATCACAAGATAATCCTTGGAATCTTTTACGTGCTTGCCATATCTATCGATCCATACACCTATTTGAGCATCCATCCATCACATTCCATACATTGCTAGACACTAGGGGTAGATATTTACATCTTGCTTCAGGAATAAATCTTGATATGTATCCTCTGACTTATGTGGCAATCTAAACATTGGAAAACGTAAAATCAAATTGGTCCACCACTTGTGAGAAAAAATCCAAGTCACTAGCCCATGGCATATTTTGACGAGAAAATGTTCCTTATCAAGATTCATCTTTTATCAAACATCGATCCAAACAATCAAATATCAATCGCATCTAACACACCCTTCAAACATCACATCAAATCATTCAAACATCTTTTGTTCCAAATCAAGATTCATCAATCATGATCAATCGAATCCAATCAAAAAATCATCATCAGGATATCCTTGTGCTGCTTAACACTATCCTTGCATTGTTGTGCATCCTCAACAATGTTATCATCATCAATCTTGATCAATCCAATCATTGCATTGTTGTGTATCCTCAACAATGTTATCATCATCATCAATGCATCAATTTGATCAATCAACCTTAGCTTGGTTTTCAACAAAATCCCAAAACAGAGCACTGATATCATGTCCATATCCTAAACATCAAAATCATGTGAAAATCCAAAAACATAAAAAAAAATCAGAAAATCTAAAAACATTCAAAACATCGAAAAATCCAAAAACATTAAAAAAAAAACATCAAAATCCAAAAACATTCAAAAAACATCAAAATCACAAGAACATTAAAAAAACATCAAAATCCAAAAACATCCAAAAAACATCAAAATCCAAAAACAGCCTCAAAACATTCCAAAAATGTCAAAAACATCCAAATATTTGAAAAAAAATCCATCCGCCTCATCTCGCTTTCACCCGCAATAATCAATCATCCATAATAAATTGATCGTCAACTTCATCCTTTGGAAAAACAAACAGAAACAATCACAACAATCAACAAAAGCAAGCTTCAATCGTAAAATCAAAAGCAAACAACAAATTGTTAAATGCAAAATCAAACTCTTGATCATTTTCAGACATGTCAATCAAACTTATATCAACAGCCTATCAATCAACTTATCAACCTATCATCATCCTATACAATGCATGTCCTAGGATATATCGTTCTGATAATGGGTGTCATTTTGGATATCACTTGGATTCTTATCCTATCAAAACAAATCCCTTTGGCTGAAGGTATGAAGAACATTGACTTGTTTGCATACTTGATCTTTTCTTTTGATTTATCTTATTGCGCTCACTCTAAGGACCTCTCGATGATATCCGAACAAAGGATTTAGAGAGATAGGAATGGGGCAATGATCATTATCTTTTATCTGCTGTGCTTGTTGGACGTTCTTGTAAAATAACTTGGTGAATACTTGCTTTGTTAGGTATGTCCTAGCAAGGTTCCCGTATGTCAAGTGTGAACAAGAATACTCCTATCTATTTGTTGAGTCAAAGTCCATCGCACTAGGTACAATGCCATCTTGGTTCTTTATACCTTGATGCATCGTATCTACGTGTGTTATCAAACATAAGGTAAGTAGCCCTTTTAAAGTCCCAATCCTTGATAAGCGAATCATCATCATCTATCATCATCATCATCTCTAATAAAGTCTCGCTAGATCATGGACTTGTTGGATCCTCTTGTCATCATCTCATTTCCGTGCTAACATAACATCAGCAATGCATCCATCCTACATCCAAAAAGCTGTCAGCATACCACATATCATTCATATCATACATAATAGGAAACATCGATCTTTTCACATGCATTGCATTTGCATCATCATCATAATATAGATCTGTTAATCTAAGCATCTCATAGATCACATATTTACATAATCATGGCATATCACATCATGAATCTCATCCATTTCACATCATATCATCATTTAAGTTGTTTAGGATAATATAGATTTGTTATCTAAGCATCTTAAAATCATCTCATTTGCATCATCATCCATAATCATCCATTTTGAACCTCTTTATCGCGAGATCGACCCTCAAATCGAATCTTTTTGCTCGATCTCTCGAGGGGGCAATGTACTAGTGTACTTCTTTCCACTGGGGCAACCAAAAAAATTAGAAATTTTTTGAATTTTGATCGCGGGAAGTTTATTCTTTGAACCAACACAACAAGTACATTGCTTCAAAGAGGGGAAAAATGTAGACATGCAAAATAAACATTATGCATTCAATCAGGTTCATTCATCAAGTAAACTTGGTTTCACATTAGGGCCATTCATTTAATTAATCAAGTTCACCTTCATCCATTCACTAGGTAATCTCATTATTTTCCATCTCCTAAGGTCATGAATTTAAACTTAAATAAACATTATCATCAAGCTTTTAATCAAATAAATCAAACATCCATTTAATTAAATCATAATGCATATTCCATCCTTTTTTGAATTAAATAAATCAAATATTTAAGTCATAAAAGTCAAAATCATCCTAATCATCATTAAGCTAACCTAATCCTAATTAGCCTAACCTAATCACCCATCACATCGTCTAGATAATCCCACTTGCACAAAGAAATCAATTTATTGATTTATTAAAACCCTTATTTTCTTTGAACATGGCATTTATGGGGAATATTCCCTCAAGTTTGAAAAAGATGACAAGTTGACTTGTCCCCTCCAACATTGCAATAAATTCTCCATTTCATGTCCCCCTCTCAAAATTTATTGTACAAATTTGAATTTGAAACTCCCTCTCATGGACACATTTCCCAAATCTTGCACATCCTTTAGCCTATCACAACTTGACAAGTGGCCTCTTCTCATTGGTGGATCTTTAGTCCCATATTCACCCATTTGGCCAATCTTTCATCAAGAAAATCTATAAATAAGGACCTTATTATTCATCAAAGGCATCCACAACTTTTATGCAAAGTTACTCTCTTGGTTTGAGAACTAATTTTGCTCTTTATCTCCATTGCATCTCATCATTTGAGTTTTTGAGCAAGGATTGGGAAAGGGTCATTTGCACATTTGACACCAATCCACTATGGAATAGGTACTTGTTAATTGTTTTCATGACGCTTTTATTTTTCTTTTGTTATTTGTTGCATTTTGAAGCATTTACAAGGTATTTCATAGGAGTATTCTTGAAGAACTTGTAGGTACTAACCCACATTTGGAGTTTAGTGTTTGCAGATTTTAAAAGGATGCTCACACTTAGTAATCACTATTAGTGAGATTGAGATTGTTAACCTTGAGAGAGTATGACTTGGGAAAAAGGAATTTGATATGGCTATTATTTTCAAAGACTTCAAGCGAGATGTACTCCACATTGACGCCATTCCTCAATATTCACTTGATGACATCAAGGAATGGCTGAACTCCATAGATATAAAGTATTATGAAAGGAGAATGAACTTTAATTGGTGAGCAATTTTGAAGAGTATTACTGATGATCCAGATAATTTTTTTGAAGATGGTGGTTGGGAATTTTTGAATATGGAAGCTAGTGATTCTGATTCTGATAATTCAGAAGAGTCAGATCAAGGATATGAACCCTCTGATGTAGAAGAGGAATTAGAATTAGATTTCATGTAGCCACCATCAAGAGTGTTACAAGCCAACAAGATGGAGGGAATTCTTATATAAGGATAATTTTCAATGTTGCAGGTACCAACTTTAATGCCAACTACAATGGCAACATTGAAATTCCATAGCAGTATTTATGTTAAGGAAATTTCCTTTAGATGCAAGGATTCAAAGCACATCAACCATGTGGTACAGATGATTAAATCCTAGAGATGATCTGTAGCAATGAAAGAGTCTGAAAAGGAAGAGAGAGCTACATTGGTGACTCAGGAGAAACTTCAGCTTTCAAAAACAAAACCAATTAGGTTGGAAGACATGTGGATCAGGCCATCATTTGGTGGAAGAGGAAGAAAGATGACTGAAACTCTAGAGGCCCACCATACTGGATTTCGGTATTACACTATGAGAGTAGAAGAGAGAGTTGATATCATGTATCAAAAAATTAAGCATGCATTCTTCCAGCTAGTGGAGAAGGAGATGATTACTTTGCTTCATTTTCATTTGCATAACCATATCACGATGTGGGAACCAAGAAGACCAAGGATGTCCAATTTTATGTGGAGGTAATGGATGTGGTCCAAACTTTAGGAGGGGAAAGAAGGTCAATGTATGATCTTGATGAAATTGAGGAAGAACAACAAGAGAGGTACAGGAAAAATAAAATCAATACAGAGTTTCAAGGATTTGTCAAAGCGAGTAAGAGAGCTATGGGAGCAGCCTCATCTAAAATATTTTGAAATAGAGATTGATATACCATTTAGAGAGCTGTTTTTTCATGGAGTTCCTTTCAAAGCCTCTACTTTTATTGTTCCTATGGTAAATTGTTTGGTAGAGTTGGTGGAATTACCTTTCTTAGTAATTGCTATTAGTGAGATTGAGATTGTTAACCTTGAGAGAGTATGACTTGGGCAAAAGAAATTTGATATGGCTATTGTTTTCAAAGACATCAAGTGGGATGTACTCCACATGTACGCCATTCCTCAATCTTCGCTTGATGGCATCAAGGAATGGCTGAACTCCATGGATGTAAAGTATTATGAAAGGAGAATGAACTTGAACTGGCGGCCAATTTTGAAGAGTGTTACTGATGATCCATATAAATTTATTGAAGATGTTGGTTGGGAAATTTTGAATATGGAAGCTAATGATTCTGATTCTGATAATTCAGAAGAGTTAGATCAAGGATACAAATGCTTTGATGTAGAAGAGGAATCAAAATTAGAGTTCATGTAGCCACCATCAAGAGTGTTACAAGCCAATTAACAAGATGGAGGGAATTCTTATATAAAGATAATTTTCAATGTTGCAGGTATCTGCTTTAATGCCAACTACAATGGCGACATTAAAATTCCCTAGCAGTATTTATGTTAAGGAAATTTCCTTTAGATGCAAGGATTCAAAGCACATCAACCATGTGGTACAAATGATTAAATCCTAGAGATGATCTATAGCAATGAAAGAGTCTGAAAAGGCAGAGAGAGCTACATTGGTGACTCAGGAGAAACTTCAGCTTTCAAAAACAAAGCCAATTAGGTTGGCACACGTGTGGATCAGGCCAACATTTGGTGGAAGAGGAAGAAAGATGACTAGAACTTTGGAGGCCCACCATACTAGATTTTGGTATTCAACCATGAGAGCAGAAGCGAGAGCTAATATCATGTATCAAAACATTAAGCATGCATTCTTCTAGCCAGCAGAGAAGGAGATGATTACTTTGCTTCATTCTTATTTGCATAGCCATATCATGGCATGGGAACGAAGAAGAACAAGGATGTCAGTTTTATGTGGAGGTAATGGATGTGGTCCAAACTTTAGGAGGGGAAAGAAGGTCAATGTATGATCCTGATGAAATTGAGGAAGAACAACAAGAGAGGGACAAGAAAAATAAAATCAATACAGAGTTTCAAGGATTTGTCAAGTGAGTAAGAGAGCTTATATGTGAGCAGCCTCATCTAAAATATTTTGAAATAGAGTTTTATATACCATTTAGAGAGCTTGGTTTTCATGGAGTTCCTTTCAAAGCCTCTGCTTTTATTGTTCCTATAGTAAACTGTTTGGTAGAGTTGGTGGAATTACCTTTCTTAGTAATCACTATTAGTGAGATTGAGATTGTTAACCTTGAGAGAGTATGACTTGGGAAAAAGGAATTTGATATGGCTATTATTTTCAAAGACTTCAAGCGAGATGTACTCTGCATGACACCATTCCTCAATCTTCACTTGATGGCATCAAGGGATGGTTGAACTCCATGGATATAAAGTATTATGAAAGCCAAATGAACTTGAACTGGCGGCCAATTTTGAAGAGTATTATTGATGATCCAGATAAATTTATTGAAGATGTTGGTTGGGAATTTTTTAATATGGAAGCTAGTGATTCCGATTCTGATAATTCAGAAGAGTTGGATCAAGGATATGAACCCTCTGATGTAGAAGAGGAATCAAAATTAGATGAGGAAGGTTCAGAAGATGAATCTCTTGTGGAGTCAGAGCAGTATGAAGAAGAAGATGAAGATTCTAAAGAGGAAGGTAAAACATGGGATGAATTAGAAGCTGAAGCCAAAAATTCATATAAGGAAAAAGGAGACGAGTCTCACAGTGAAGAGGAAAGGTGGAAATGAAAGGTAAAAGCTACAGGGAAGTCTCGGGCACCTGATATTAGAGATTCAAGAGGAATGCCTGTCAAGAGGCATAAAGTCAGATGAATTGAGTTCATCTACATCCTTCTACTATTTATTCATGCACATAAATGGTCATCTTGTAATCATAAGATTTGAGCTCTATTTACTCATCCTATGCATCAATAAACAACTCAACACAAGATATGCAAATTGACATATTAACACAACAATATCCAACTAAGTTATTGAAACTCAACTATTGATACCTCGTTCTCCATCCAGATTACAAAATCATTCCACTTTTTGTTTTGTAAGATATTCTTTTCAAATTGCTTTGGATGGTAGCCATATTTCTCCTCCTGTCAAAACATGGCACATGGACTAGTTAAACTAATCAATATGCAATTGTTTACTTTTTACAACAAAATAAAAAAATATCATTTAACATATTAAATATACTTACAAATGTACAGATCAAGGCCTGTAAACCTTTCTGGCCATTGCGATGCATGGTACGAAGTTTCTCAAACCTAGCCTTGGAGGCCTTGTCCTAAAACATATACTAATTCAATTTAACTATGCACAAATAAAATTTAAATATTGTTTAATAAATTTCATATAATATTATGAGAAAATTCAAATACCTACGTACTCTCCTCACTAGAATTCCTCTGTGCATCAGAATTCTCATATGCTTTTACAAGCTCTCTCCATACTTTCACACTTACATCAATTGTCCTTTTTTTCTACCTTAGCTCAGGATGGATTTTTTTTATCTTCTTTATTTGGTTGCACCGAAATCTCTTGTAGTTTTGAGACATTCATAGCTTTATCTTCTTTACAAACCAACCTGTGCCAAAATCAGTCTCCATGTCATGGATAATTGCTTTTTTCAGGTGCATGGGTATCTTTGAGAATGGCAAATGTAGATGGTTTTTAAACCATTGAAGGCATGATTCCTTCAACCTATTCACAAAATTTTTCCCAACATCCATTATTCAAACTTCCCCTAAAACCACCTTGTATTCTATCTTCGTATTATAGCTATGAATGCAAGATTGAAAACATGGCGTGGTGGGAGAAGTCTATGTCCCAGAAGTGGAAGTCTCTACTCCCTGTTCCACATTCGTAGAGTTTACTATCACTGATTTCCTCCTGGATCTTTTGCTCGATCCAGGACTGGTTGGGGAATCAATTGATTCCCTTTGACACAATTGATTTGTTTGCAATGTTTCAGGGGTGTTAATAGATTGTTTTTCTATGTATCTGGCACGTGTTGTCCAGTCCACATTAACCAATTTGTTCACTACCTCTACCCCTAATATGGAAGCCAATTCCTCTTTATCTTTGTCAGTCTCATGTCCCTATATATATTTAAATTATATTTCTTCTTTTAAATTTAGAAATAAAAAACTAAAAAGTAAAATTCAAAGAAACAATGGAAACATTTACAAATCTATAAATTGACAATGAATTACCTCATTGTGGCCAGAGTTTGCTGTTAATGCTTGCTTCCCTCCATTGCTTGACATTTTGAGGCGACCTAGGGCAAATTATTTTCGTCCAATCTATGGAGGCAAATGAAGTACACACTGTTAGGTATGAAAGTTGTCGTCTAGTTTGTGGTATGAAAGTTTTTTTTTGTGGGAAAATATGTTCATTGGGTTTGCTTAGTGTTGATAACCTAGGGAAAATATGTTCACTCAGTTTGCTTAGTGTTGATAACCTTATCATGAAAACTCTTTCATAATGCAATCTTGCATGAATTTTTCATGACATCGGTGACTATGGCATGGCTGGGAAAAACCAAGCTATTTTTGCGTTTATTTTCAGCAGCTGCTCAATAGTGACCGACCCAATTCTTAGATTTTCCAAGCAGTTCACTATTTCCTTGATACCCAGGTTAGGGAAAGAATACGGAGGCATCCTCGCTTCGTGCTATAATATTTTGGGCCAAAGCTCAAATGGGTAGGGTAAATTCTTTTGTTGGTTTCTCAAAGGTTTTACAATTTATAATGATGGGACAATTTAGAGGTTGCCTAGACTAGTTAGGCCACGAACGAGTAAACAATCATGAATTCAAATGCAATACAAAGAGCAGTAAACAATCACGAATTCAAGCAAGAATTTTTTTTTGTAACCTTACCTATGGTGTCAGAAACTAAATTGAATTTCTCATAAAAATTCAACTTAAAGGCTGGCAATCTGCACGAGTTATTTGAGGAGGAGAAGATCAACAAGACAACTAGTTTTTTGGTCAAAATTCATAAAAGAAGGTCTAACATGGAAAAGAGTTTGGAGATTCCTTAGCTTTTTGGTTCTCAGTCTCGTAGGTCGCTTGGTCTTGTGGACGTCATTAAAATCTCTCATTCATTCATTCATTAGTTGCTAGTAGCACCCTACGCTCTTCCTTCGTGCAACGTTTTTCCCTTTTTGTCATCTGATTTCTTCCTTCACGCGAGAAAGTTTTAAATTTTTTATTTTGATTCATTAGTCACGCTTTAATCAACGTTAGTTAATGCTAACTTTAGTGCCGACTTTTGAACATTAATGTAATCTGTTTAGGACATATAAGGCGGCATCAATGCGCCTAATTTAGCACCTATCATTGCTATATAGTGACTATTTTCATTGTTGTGTATCATAGGACCCATAGTGTTGGAAATAATTCCAACTCCTGCCTTGTTTTTGTGACCACCACTATCCCATGACTCCTTCATTAGCTCAGTGTAGTAGAGTGGTTTTTACTGTGGTCCCACAAGGTGCTTCATCCTTCTAGGTGGTAGTGTGGTGAAAGCTTATGTGGTGGCACGCGAGTCTTCCTTCTATTCTTGGCGGTGTTGCGGTGACTCCCGCAGTCTCGCAAGTCTTCTACCATTGGCGTGGGGTAGTGCAGTGACAACCACTATCTTGTGGCTCCTTCATTAGCTTGGTGCAATAGAGTGGTTTCTACCGCGGTCCCGCAAGTTGCTTTTTCCTTCTCGGCTGTAGTGCGGTGAAAGCTTATGTGGTGACATTTTTATTCATAGAGAAGGCCATGGAGAGAGGACATGGATGACGTAGAAATACTAAATCATTGAGAGGAAAGTGGGTGGAAATAGATGAGACAACGAAATCTGCAAATACAATAGAGGTAAGAAGAGAAATCAACCTCAACCAAAGGAGGAAGGTGTTTATGAATTCACAAATGCTACAACGTAGAGGAGATAAAGTCATTTTTTTGTCCATGAGGCCTCTAAGGTCAAACTTATTGGTTGAAAATGCATAGGAATGGTGATTAAATGTGATTCTATGATCAAGGGAAAAGTTTGAAAATTAGGATAGCCAAAACATGATATTAATATGTCAAATATATGACTAAAGTGAGGTTTTGTGTTGGATAGAATATTCGTTGAAATGATATAATTGGTGTACTAAAAATTATTTACTATGTTGTGTATTATAGGAGTGAGAGGAGGCCATGGCAACAGATTGTGTCATATCAAATGAGGACACAACAGATGAAGTGGGACATCAGGTACTCAAATTTTTACTTAACTTAGGAAAAAATGATCTGATGGTATTTTATGGTATGCCCATATTTTTTCATTGTATTATTGAAATTTATAATGTATTATCCAATCTTGACATAAACTAATGCATGTTGTTGATAATTTTAGATGGAGATTGGAGCAAATGCAGAGCCTAAGCGTTCAACTAGCAAAAGAACAAGATATGTACATGGATGTGGACCTAAAACTGTTAAATCACGTAGACGACAGTGGGTGGAAGAGGATATGACAATGGATACTACAGACACAACAAATGATTGCACTGAAGAAGAGGTAGGTCAGAAGTATAGTACATGGGATGAATACTTTGAGAAAATTGTTGTTTGTGGATGTTCTATTTGTCGTGGAAAGAAACAATTCAAACAAGCGATTGTACAAAGACATTACATATATGATGAGCTTCCAGTTGATAGTATGCCTCCTATAATCAATTCAAATTCAATAGGAATTGTGGTGAGGAATTTTCCAATTTGATATAAATAACATGTATACTTCGTTTAAACATTGTTTTATATTATTTAAATAACTATATTTTTCTTAATGGATACTTGTAGGATAAAGTTCTTGGTTTAAAGTTTCCTGGATCACCGAATTCTAGCCTTGAGGGCAATGATCATTTATCATATGATACATCTAACAAAAATATGTGCCAATATACCATCTCAGAAGATGAGGAATTGACGAAAAACAAGTAACAAAACAAGAACCGGTGTGAAGATGCATAATTTGCTTAAAGACAAGGGGAAGGTGGACTGCATACCCTATGAGAATGAATGTGATGGAGATGATGAATTTCCCCTGAGTTTGAGATTAATTTACAAAGAGACATTTGATCATCAACTATATTGTGCTTGGCTTAGTGATCAACAACTACCTAGAGTGTACAAGGTGTTTCAATTTTTGGGATACAGCTACATGATACGACCCTCCAATATTCATGGAGCGAATCTAGGCCTCTTTATTGTCCAAAATGTACATGTGGGATCCAAACATAGAAAAAATTAAGAACAAACCACTAGGAGATTAATGCCATATTATGGTCCATCATATTATAATGGTGAATGGAGAAGGCTAGCGGAATATAAGCCTAGCATGTCAGCATATGGTCTAAATTCAAATATGTATACACATCGTCTCCAATTGGAAAGTGGAAAAAAATGAATAGAGGTAATCTTATGTATATAGATGGATGTGCATACACACACAAAAATACTGCAGGATTTATAAATAGTAGTAAGGGAAGGGACCCTAATGTAAGACCAAATTGTCAATTTGTTGAGGTTATAAATGATAAAGATGGAGATATGGAAATAGAGGTTGATAGATTGATAATGGTTGTGGCTATTATGGACCTTACCATTTGGGATGAGTTATTGATTGATTACCCCTTCTTAAAACACACTCTTGCAAGAAAGAAGAGGGAAGAACAAGGTCTCCCTAAGGATGTTCTTAAGGGCAGAAAACCAAAGAATAATAAATGAGTGTGGACTGATGTTTTATAAACTATGTTGTCAAAATTGTGTTTTATAGCAATTATTGTATAAAAAAGGTAGTCTATAAAATAATGTTCCATTATTCAATTAATGTATATATGTTCATACAATTTATATAATGTATAATATATGTATGTCATTCATGTACAGGTATTTTTCTATGAAGATATTTTGGATCCGAAATGGATATTTATCATACATTATGATCCAAGATTAAGGCATGTATTTGAAAATGCATTAGTGGATACTAAGCAAAACAATGATGGCCAACAAAATGAGAGAGAAGGATTATAGAACATCAAAGAAATTGACATCCATGATGATGTTGAAGATGGTTATGTTCAGGCACAAGAAGACAACAATCCAGAGTTAGATGATGTTATGGAAGACAACAATATGGATGGTATAGAAAATGATGATCCAAATACATCCAGTAACAATATAGACGGTATACAGTCAAATTTCAATGATGATGAAGATGATGCAGGTCAAGATGAGGATGATGATAATATTAAATACTTGAAAGAACATATGAACATTGAAAATGATACACTGGATGGCATTGTAACAGACAATAATGTGAATGACCAAGACTTCTAAATTTTCATAATTATTTGCAATCCATGTTTAAAAAAGGATGATTCTTATGGCCTAAACTTTGAAATTCTTCAGTAATATTATGTTGTACTTGGACAATTGAAAACCTATTTTATTCTCCTAGCAAGATTTTTTATTTTCCATTATAATTCTAGACCAAACAACATTTGTGAGGATGGCCTTTTACACCAATCTTAATTTGTATGAAGTTCACGAACCTGTTGTCAAGTAGTAAATTCCTTTCGTAGACAAGAAATGTAAAGGATTCATTTAAGAAAAGATAAGTAGTCTCTTTTTGAGGGTAATCCACATGCAAAAAGTAAAAAGCACATAAAAAAAACAATTGTACAATAGAAAATCAGATTCAATCAATTATGTCTTATTTCGCTTGCACACTTATCTGAAAGACATAGGGTATTCACCATACATTTCCCTTGACAAAGCAAACATGTGCTTTCATTTATTTTTATTGTATATCTTAGAAGTGAATTTTTTGTTACATAATGATGCACTAAGAAAATAATATATACAAAAAAATGCATAGAAAATGTTTGAAATTTAACATGCAACCTATTGTGTTGTGCTGAAAGGAATCAAGATTAACTGGGACAAGAAATAAAAATAAAATTTTGATGATTGTACTTAAAAGTGAATAGGATATGAAAAGTGTGGACAATGATGGTGTTGAAATTGAAAACCTCGATTATGATGATATTACTATTTTATGTCATTTGAGATAAAGAGCACATACAATTTTATATACATAGCAAATGAAGATTTGAAACTAGTAAACTGAAAATGTAAACACTATAAGATTTTTTCTTAAACAATAATTCACATACTCACTTACAAAAAAAGGTGAAGCATTTTTTATTCAAACTTTGTTTTATTTAATAGACATAACAGTAAAAGAATATTTATAATCACAAGAATATATACATTGTTTCATAGAAAATAAAGAATGTGTCATAGAATATACAAGAACAAGAATATATCATCATCATCATATCCTTAATTAATACCTATTGCAATATCCTTAAATTGTTCAATCTTTGGTATGAATTGTTGGCAGAAAAAAATAGGATTACTTGGATGCTTCTTCCATTCATTTTGTATCAACATATGTTCGTGAAGATACAAAAGTTAATAAAATATTAATGCACATAACTCACAATTATTTAAATAAGCAACTTTATTAACTTTATTATTTTTAAATAGTTTCCACTTTTATGTTGAACATGCAACAAGGCAAAATAAGCTCAATTTTTTTTAAAAAATAGCAGCTCTACCAACATCCACAATAAATGCTTTATTGTATCAGCATATTCATTCACATAAGCACAATATTGAGGCTCAATATCTAATATTCATTCAAATATAAGAAGAAATAAGTATAGAAAACATAAGAAAAATACATAATGATAACACAATCATGGAGAATCTCTGATAATAAGATGTTCTCCATTATATTGCTTCAATTGATAAATATTAATAACATAAGTCTTCAAAATGGAAATGATATATGATGATAATTTAAAACTAGGCCTTGGTTTCCTATTTATATAGGAAGCAACAAGCTACAAGCCTTTTACAAAAAGAAATGACCTTTCATAACTACTTCTTTTACTAACAACTATTTAATTAGCATAATTAAGGAAATAACAAGACTTAAGACATTTTGACATATAATTCCATTATTCAACGTAGAAGACCCGTGATCATTGATCTGGAAAAGTATTCCTCTCCATGATGAACGTCCAAATTCTCTCACCTTAATGTCCTATTCTTTTGAAACCAAATATTTTTCCTCCCACTAATACACCGTAAAATATTATGGCCACTTATATTCCTGGATCTTTTGCATGTTTGCAAGATGAGTTTTTCATCGACTATCTAGTAATGCCTTTATATCATTGGCAAACTTTAGGTATCCCGCATCAAGAACAATCAACCCATCCATGATCTGATTTAGCCTAGGAAGACTAGTATCATCATCCCCCTGTATATGAGTTACACACTTATGAACAACCTGACTGAATTCTTTCTTATGCTTATCCAAGTCCTCCAACTGATCACCATCTCTCACGATTTTAGGTATATACCACTGTTTGCAGGTATAGAATAAATCCATTCGTGTTACAATCTTTTTATCAAACCCTTGTACATACTGAAATTCATCAATAATCATCTTCATATTTTTTTTAGTTGGCTTTAATGTTATGGGTGCATCAAGACTTCTTTGTAGAACTTTGCATAACTTAGCCAAAGTGTGGTAAATAGGCTAGCACCTTTTGAACAAAGGATCTAATACAAGCATATGTGTCTTTATTTGATCCATTGCTTGCTGAAGTGTTTTATAACTATCATGCACATTCTCTAGTTTATCCATAAATGATTTTATCCCATGCTCAAGAATCTTTTCCATAACTTCACAAATTTGTCTTTTTCACTTCATCTTGGGTTTGATTGCTGGCCTTCTTTACATCATCCACTTCCTTCTCTGGAGTTTTTATCTGTTCTACATAAATGTTCACAATATCCATTGGAGCAATAGGAGGCTTGTATAACACCATCTCCTTGCTTTGTGAGGGTCCTGCTCTTAATTGTTCTTTCAATTTGACATTCTCCATGAACAGTTTATTAACTTCATCATTTAGGAACCTTTATTCCTTTTCACACTCCTTCAATCTATCTTCTAATCCCTTAATAGTTGCTCGAGTGAACATGGCTGAATGCATGGTCATTGTGGCTGCCTCCAAAGGGGTGGTATCTTGTATTTCCCTTACCCTCGCTGCCCCTTTCATCCCTTGAATTACATCCAATAATTTTGGCTTTTGTGTATTTTTCTGTTTGATCCATATGGCCAGGGTTTCAATCTTTGGGTTATACCTAGTTCCACTCACACCTTCATCAGAGTCAAATTCTACAACTAGCATTGGATCTTCCTGAGCCCACACTTGATCAAGTAGAAACATTTTCTTTAATTACACGCTAGGGAAAATGAGCATATTTCTCTTCAAGACCATTTCTCTAGCCTTCTGGGGGCTAATGTCAATGTTGTCAACTCTTAATTCCTGGAAAGTTTGTGCTACCATTTCATTTTTCTCTCATTCTTCAATTCCTGCTTCAGTTGATTCCATCCTCTCTTGAAATTATTTTATCTTCATCTTCATCCAAAAATCCTTAAACTCAAGAGTCTTAATGAATTCATCATCTTCTATGAATCTCCTGGATGTAATTTCCCTTTCATCTTCATGTACCTCTGTACTTGTTTTTTCTACATCACCCATCCTTTCCTCATGTTTATGGGAACTCATCTCAAGGATAGGTTGATTAACTTCAATGGATGCAATACTGTAGCCACTTCCTCAGTATTCTCCACCTCTTTAGTATCCTCATAAGGTACTAACTGTTCAATGCTTCCTGTCTTCTATCTTTTGGGAGGTAACTGCTTCATGGGAGGCTCATAGGTTTCACCTGGGGTATGCTCTATAGTTGCACCACTATGATGTCTTCGAGATATGCTTCCTTCTTTTTGTACAAGTCTTCAAATCTACCAATTACCAATTCTATCCTCTTGATGGGGTCCTTTTCCTCAACAAAGTATCCTAGGAAATCCTTGGACCTCCACTCTGTCCTTTCTTCAACCTTCTTCATATATTCCCATTTTTTCCTTCTACTAAGTACATCATTGTAAGTAATGCAGTTCCTTATGACATCTTCAAAATCCACTTGGTGTGGCACTATAATTTTGGTAAGAAAATTGTGCCTTATGTTATTCTTATGATTTTCAAGGTCAAAGGCTCTTTCTTTTCCAAATTTCAATGCATATCTTGTCTTCAAATAATACTGTAACTCCTCTAGTGTGTCTGAGCTTACAATCCCATCTTCACACTTGGTTTGGTTTGGTACGAAAGTTCCTTTCTTCTGTTTGTGCATTACATCTTTCTCCATCCACATCATTTTCCACATAAATTCATGAAATGCTAATTTGAGGGGCACACATTTTGGCAGCATGTGTGGAGCAACAAGGCATCCATAAACTCTTATTATTGTAACTTCCGAGAGGAAGAACTAATCTCCAAAATTGTTTGTATGACCCTTCTCTGGTCTTAAAGCCAAAGGTCTCACTAGTTGCAACATTTTGGTTGACAATCTTGGTATTGCATACCCAAGAACTTGAAGGATTTTGTGTACAAATTCTTCATAGAATACAACAAAGTTTGAATTCTTGGATTGACTGTCCCAAATATAGCACCATTTCTAGATAGGTGTGGGATTCCCTTGCTCATCTACTATAGCCAAGTCCATTCTTTTAGTCCGTTAGTCCCTATTCTAGTAAAATATTAGATGACATAGTAGGGAATAGTGTCTAAATGTAATCAGTGCTCTATCCTCTATAACTTGGGATAATTCATCATCTAACACCTTCTCAAGGTATGAAGCAAAGTCATATTCAATATTAGTTTCATGGTTTTGAATTCTCATGGCCATCATCATTAGGCCTATTGGAATTTTATCTTGAGCATCTATCCCCAACACTTTGCAAAGAGCTAAATATGTATTCACAAAGTAATACTAAAAATTTGTCACATTAAATGGTTTAGTAGTGGTAGTAGAGATGGGGAATGTTTTGTTACCAATGCCTCTTTTCATATATAGGGGCACCTCATCACTTCTATAAGTATTTTTTAACCTAGCATAATCCCCCTCACTTTCTGTAGGTTTATCTTGGTCAGAGCTTGCTTGTTTAAGCCAAAACACTCAATGATGGCTTTTCTGGTTACTTCTACCAATACCGTGCCGTTTGGAAACCTTACTATTTTGGTAGCTAAGTGATAGTGTTTGGCTAACAGTCTGATAAATTCTACATCAACAAACACATTTGGGACAATCAACCTTGCTATATCCAACATCCAAGCGTTTGACACTGGAATCTTCTCATTTCTCTTACTATAAAAATACCAAAATAGGTCCCATCCATATTTGGAAATGAGGGCATCCCCTACAACTTTGTGTTGTGTCCATGAGAAACTTCTTATTACCCTCTTTAGTAGACCCTAGATGTATATCTAATATGGATTGATGGAGTGGTCTCTTCTTTACTTTAGGTTCTACATCTTTAATTTTAGGTTGACTTTCTTTTACTTCTGATGTTTTTCTTTTAAGAGGCATGTTTCAATTTTCTCTACTATGGCTTTAGATGACAAAACCTTGAAAGATTTTTTATATTAACAGAGCTCTTTCAGAGAGTTTTCATGCACTTACCCGAGTATTTCACGCTTGCAAGACTTCTTCTCGTATCCTTAGCTCCTTCCACACTAGTGTACTACAATTGAGTGTGATATTGGGAAAACTCACTTATCTTTGGATGGTGCGATATTTAGTCATATTAGTTTTGGAAACCCTTAATAATTTAATAGAATTTAATTTTGGGAACTAATGTGATTTGCTATAGATTGTAATGATGCAATGTTTACCACACTACTTCCTTGCTCAAGGCTTCTTGCTGCGGGGTTGCGGTGTATACCGCTCTACCACATATGTTGCTCACCTTCCCGACAATATAGCGGTGTATTCTTTTGATCATTACTTGAAGAGTGTCGATGTGATAATCTTATTTGTCTTACTGATATCTCAATGTCTCATCGACATTAGATCTTATGTTCCTCTGATGTTGGTTTTCGATGTCAATGAGACAAGTTAATATCTCTTGCTGATATGCCACTATCTCATCAATATTTTCCTTCGGTGGTATTTATTTATATATTGGTGTAACTCTGCCATGACGGGGGGACTTGTGATTATCATTGCGGTATAACAGTGTTTTTCCGTTCCCTGCTGCTCTTTACTACACTACCGCCTTGATCAAGGCTTCTTGCTGCGGGGTTGCGGTGTGTACTGCTCTATCGCATATGTTACTCACCTTCCCAGCACTATAGCGGTGTATGATTTTGATCATTACTTGAAGAGTGTTGATGAGACAATCTTATTTGTCTTATCGATATCTCAATGTCTCATTGACATGACTTTGTTATATCCAAGAGTTGTGTTTCGCCGAGCACTTGTAGATATACCTTGTCGATGTGACATAAGTGATTCTCTGCTTGATATGCATGTATCTTGTTCACATTTCATTGTTTTACATCGTCAATGAGACATATAAATAAGTCTCTTTGACATAGGGGTGTCTAAACCAATGCTAAACCAGAAGCTAAACTCGAAGCTAAAGTTAGAGCTAAAAGTGGCTCTACACTCAAAGCTAATATTGACGCTAAAGATGACATTAATTTAGGTGCTAATTAGTGCCGACTTGTATTGATCGGCGCAATAAACACCAAAAATTGTGCCATCCCAATAAATAGTTCCAATGTTTTCAAAAAATTGCCAAAAAATACATTAAAATAGTGGGTGGAAGCAAAAAATAGAGCAAATCACAGGGATATGTTGTAGTGCAGGAAGCGTAGGACAAAAAATTAAAACAGGTGGAGAAGCAGACTCAAATGCCTCAATGGCAGGGCTCTTCCCATTCACTGTCTGAGGAGCAGGAGTAGTAGGAGGTTGTAGAGGCCAAGACATAGGGCCAACTCCATGAGGGCCCTTCCCCTTATCATAAACAATGGGCCTTGACATTGTGGGTAAAATGGGAAGCTTGAATACTTGATGCTTGGCATTCCGCCAAGCGAGCACCATCAGACTCACCATGCAAGACATAGGAGAAGAGGTCGAAGGTGCCACAAGAGGGTGGGAGGTAGAAGTAGATGAAACAATAGAAGAAGAGGAAGGCTCTTGGGCACAAGTAGACTTCCTCTTCCCCTTTTGAGAGGAGGAGGAGGTAGCCTGCTGCTGCATGATCATAGAGGCCTTAATTGAAATAGTATAAGGGGAGATAGGGTAGGTCACCTTTGATGTTATGCCCCCATTCTTGTACTTGACATAAGTATGATACAATAGGTCCGTCCTTGGAGGAAGTGAACCAACATGACCAGGCTAGAAGTGATCTAACGAGTAGCACCCATGCGACACTAGAGATTTATATCTAGTGTTGTGCACAACGTACATAGAGCCCTCATGAGAAAAATTCAAACACTTTTGAATTACCGAAGTGACCGCGTTCATGGAAACTAGGCATGGGATGCCTAGCTTTACTCTGAATAAGTTGCACTCCAGGATGATATTGAAAAGAGAATTTACAGTCCTCGGTCCTACCAAGACTGAGAGGGTGATGAAACCAATTAGAGGGAACAAGAGTCCATTGTGTATACATATTATACTCTTTGATTCATCATACCCATCCTTATGATAGAAATTTATCAACATAATCTCCTTTGTTAAAACATTCACATGACACATGGGATCAATGAGAACACCAGTCACAATGTTACTGTTGATACGAGAGGGAATGTACACAGGAGAAGGCTATCCACTCGCATTCATAGGTAGGTCCTACGATGTAAAGGTATAGCGGGTGACCCATTTGTAGGCTGTGCAAAAGGGATGGGGAGATGTAGAAAAGAGGCCATGTTTAAGTACTTCGAGAGGAATTCCTCAGGATACCCAAAAGGTTCAACAATTAGACAATGAGCTATCTAGATTTTGCTTCACAATGTCCAAGGATCCTTCTAATTATGCCTTCTAGGGGTTGTAGGTTGGGTTGCAAGGCTATGCACCCCATAACACACAAACCTACAACACACCTACAACACGAGAATATTCATTCAACACTATGCAATGGAACCAAAATATTTCACGTCAGGTTCACCAAAATATAGAGGGGACCGACTGCTCAAGGACTCCAGGTCACGAGAGAGTCTAGAACAATAGGCTGATTTGATCTACTTGAAGATAGATAAATGAATTAGGAAGGTTTAATGTTTCAAGGGTTGAAAAGGAAGGAAAACTGATCTGTCACTTTCCTTCTACTAACTTGAATGTTTTAGGGGTTACGAGAGCCAATTTTTTAGGCTTCAAATTGTGACTTAGATATCTTACTACCAGAGAACTATAGCGTGGATCACAAACTCGAGCGTGGCATGTTGGGGTCTGAGGGATGTGTTGCCATATGTATGAACAAAAAGTGTAAAGTACAATGCAAAATGCTAGAGAACCTACTAACTGCTTGATTAACAGTTTTATGCTAGAGCAAAGATAGAAAATGTAGAATAATATAATTAATAAGAAGAATAATTTAACAATGCTAAACTAGACTTTGATGGGAGAAGGGTGGTAGAAGTGGACCTTCAAATTTGTGAGTTGAGGTCTTCAAGAGTTTCACTTGATGAACAACCTGCACACACAATAACGAGAAAATGTTGGGGCTATGTTTAGAGGACTACCTTAATCGGTCCCTAGCTTTGGTATTTCCACCTCCATGAACAACCAGATAGCAATGATTGAGAAATATGATAAATAAGTACGCAAAAATGGTAATACCAAGCAATGCTTAAACAAAAATATGCTACTACACAAGTAGATGATGCCAAAGTAAATGGAAATGGACAAATATCACCTTCTCAACCATGTACACTCAAGGAAAATGGAGGAAGACGTGAGCTCACAAGCTCTCCAAATCCAACGTTGTCATAGCAATGAAGAGGAGGAGCCAAAAAAGTAGCAACTTGCAACTACAATGGTGGTGGTGAAGTGAGAAGGAGCTGAAAGTGAGTGTGACTGATCAAGAAGCTATCAAGAAGTGTGTCCAAGATTGAAGAAGTGTGAAGTTGGATTGAATGGAAGAATAGTTAGTTTGAATGAAGGAGGAAAAAACCCATTTTAATTTAGTCCAAAGGGAAACGAACATTACACTTCACGTCTAATGGACGAGTGTAACGCCTCTATAGATTCTAGAGGCAGGAATCCTATTAGGACGAAAGTGCGCCACACAGATGTTTGTGCACCATGCTATTGTCCCCGATAGAAATTCCCCCACTGACACACAAATGAGTTTGCAAGTGGATGAAACATGGAAGTAAATCAAGATCACGTTTTCTAAGGTAAGGGGTGTGTAAACAGGGAATTTGCAAGGGGTGCAAATTCACACCATTGTAGTTATATTTGGAGTTTGGCATGTATCGATCTATTACACGTGCTCATGGATACTTGGAGATGTGGGTGAGGCTGGAGTTTTCTTGTGATTAGAGACATTTTTTGAGATGGTTACTCTTTGGAGGTTTCAACAGGAAGACCAAAGAGCTTTCACCTGGATATGGACTTGACTTCATAATGGACCTCTAGAGGATATTTTTCTTGGAGTGAGTCATGATGACTTGGTTATCTTGGAGGAGCATTCTCATTCCCCACTCTTGGTATACTCGTCGGTTTATCATTTGAGAGGTATTTGTGCATTATTTCTTTCAGATGTGTTATGTTTCATGCTTTTATTTCTCATGGGATTGATTTGATTCATGGTGATTGATTTTAGAGACTCATTTGAGGATTTTTTAGTCCGAGTTTATATTGCTTTATATTTCATAGATATGGATCTTGAGCTATGGATATTTAGTTTTGGAGGATTCATTTTGAGGGACGGTTAACATGGTTATCTCCTAGTGTATTTGAGTTTATGTTATCATTCATTAATGAGGAGTTTAGGAGATGTTTTATGGGTTGATTTTGTTAGAATTGGATATGGAGATAGCTTGCCAAGATCTACAGGCCAAATGGAAAGCATAATTAGAAAAGATCAATATGACGAGAATAAGTTGTATTCCTTCTATACCATCTCTTATAGATTTCTTGATTTGGGAATGGATACTTTGAGTTTGATCTTCTTGGTTAGAGAGGCTTACATCCATGTTGGAATTTACATGAGTCATATGTTGTTTGATCTAAGAGATTGAACATTATTTTGGGTGTTGTTGAGGCTTCTAATTTGGGGTTGTAAGGAGATCATACTTGACACAACATTGTAATTTTAAGGTGTTGGTAGGACATATTATGGTTTACAGGTTTTCTCTCTTCATGGTTCCTTCCCAGAGATTCATGCTCATATTATTTGGGAGGATGGTGGTGACATGTTGTGAGAGATTATGCAACTATCTATATTGCATGTGTAGATCATTGTGATTGTTCTTGGTACTTAATTGTTGATCATTTATCACACCTTGGTATAGTGTTTATTGGTATAATTAATATGCTTTGACATTACCCATGTAGTCGAAGTTCCTAGATATGTATGTTCTTCATTGATAGGTTTGATATAGGGAGCTTGTGATTACAATTTATGGGTTGTATATGTTGTGGCATGGTTTTACTGATATTATTGTTACCTAGGAGGTATGTATGGTTGGATGTAACAACATGTGTTGTGGATGCTATTTTTCGGTCATGTGGGTTTTTTAAATTTGACAACAACTTGTTTGGAGCCTTTGTTATCACTTGGATTTGATGCATGTGTTCTTTTATTGGTGCATCTTCACCTTGGCATGTTCCTCTTCTTCCATAGGTGGAACATTGGAGGATGAGAGGAGTTCTTTCTTGAGATGGTGGTCACTTTGGTTTTATTGCAGGTATCTTGATGGAGCACAAGAGCATACTGGAGATTCATGTGGTTTCATGTATGGATATGATGATGTATTTCATTGATTGATCCCTTATGCAATATATATAATAAGTGGGAGAATGTTGGGATATGGTGTTGTACACCATTGCATAATTTGATCTATTATAATGTTGTAATTAAATAATTGTCTAGTTGTGTTGCACCTAGGAGTTGTGGTTAATCACACTAGGTATTTATTTGGGGACCACTTATGTTGTATTATAACATTTTATTATTATTTAATGTGTGAGAGACATGGGATACTAATTTAATATTGGGGAAATATTAAAAAAAAAGGTGAAAAATTAGTACTCAATATTAAATAAGGGGTTAGTGGTTTTGTATTCACATGGTTTTGTGGTACATGGTTTTAACTTACCACTTGGTTGTATTTGTGTGAGCTTGTATCTATAAAAGCAAACACATGTTTAGTGGTTAAGGTTGGCTAGGCAAGTGAATTGTCATTATCGAGTCTTTTTGAGGAGTGCATATGTGAAGCATGGCATGGTATGTGTGGATTCATGCTTGGACACATGGAGGATGCATCAGAGAGGCTTGATGCTTTAGAGGTATTCATTGTAACTCTTGTATTGATTTATCATTGAATAATAGATGGATTATGGATGATTTTGGAGGATGGGTTTTTCCCTCTTGGGGCTTTTCCCAGCGTATATCTTTTGTTATCTTGTGGCTTGTCTATTTGATCTATGCATTATGGTTACTTGCATGCATGCTTATCTCTCATGGGGATATGTAGGAAATAGATTAAGAATGTGGGTATGATGCATTATTTCCTAACAACTTAGCAAAGGTGGTGGGGGTCCTTTTGGATAGGACACAATTTTTCATAATATTTTGGTGATGTAGGTAACTTTCCAACACAATAGGTACTCTCAATGTTGTATTCTCCACATCCTATGTTGTGGATCTGGACCTTAGGTTTAGAGGGGGATATGGATGGAGTGGAAGGATCAATGTAATGAGGTGAGGCAGAGAGGTATACTTCCTGTTTGATGGGCACTTGATGCTTAGGTGTTCCCTTTAGATTACTACAGTATTGGAAGGAATTGTGATCACTTACAATTGTGATTTTGGTGTCGTTATAAGGAAATTTGAGGCATTGATGGTATGTGGAAGGGATGACCTTCATGGAATGAATCCATGGGCTACCAAGGAGAAGGTTATATGGTAGGTCTAGATTTAGGACTTGAAATATTATCTCTTCAATAGATGGTCTGACTTTTACAGGAAGTGTCATTATGTCTTTGGAAGAATAATTTATGTCATCATAAGCCCATATGACGATTCTTTTAGATGTCTCTATACAAGCTTTAGAGAATCCCAATGTTGTAACCAATTTTACCGTACATATATTCATACCTACTCCACCATATACCAAGACTCCTCTGGTTTTGTGTTTGTTAATGAATACTTCAAGGTGCAATGGATCATTATGGTTAGGTCTTTGCATAGGGAGATCTTGTTCGGTAAATGTGATATGATGGGTGGTAACTAAGTACCCTACCATGGTCTGAAATTAACTGACATTAAGGTCTATAGGGATGATAGACTCCTAGAAAGATTTTTCCAAAATGACTTTATGTTTGGGAGATATGTAGAGTAACTCAAGAATGGATATCTATGTTGGAGTTTTCCCTAAATGATCTAAGAGATTTTATTGAGATTTATAATGTAGAGTAGAAGTAACCCCTTGAAAGGTCACTTTAGACCTCTGGGTTATAATGAAACATTCTAGCATTTTCTTATTGGTGATTGTGGAGACATTATTGTCAAATGATCAGATAATATTAACACTATACTCATATATAACACTAGTATAATTAGCTTGGAATTGGAGGCTTTTCCTGACACATGATCTTGTAAGGGATTTTTGAAAATGTTATGATTTGTATTTGAGGAACCCTATGAATTTTCTATAGATATGTCACCTTGGTCAATGAGATCTTGAATAATGTTCTTAAATTCGTAGCATGAGTATTTCTTATGTCCTTTTGTTCGATGGTACTCTCAAAAATCATTATCATTCCACCACGATGGTATAAGAGGTCCTAGTTCATAGTGTCTAATTTTTGGGAGTTGGATGACATTCGATTGCAACAATTTCTTCAAAAATGACTCAATGGATTCCCCTAAGGGTGTATATGTTCATCTCTATGTATTAGTTCTTGGAGGACCTCGTCATTGCAGATTATTTTGAACTATGTTTGTGGATTATTCATGAATGGGTTTCTGATTATTTGATGTAGAGGGACCTTTGATACTAATGGTGGGGTGATCTTTGTTTACCACTTTAGCATCCACTACCCCATCATTTGTGAAATTCTTGTTTCTAGACCAAAATTTACTTTTGTCATTGGAAGTGTTTTTTATTTTATTTGAATATTTTGACCAAGCCTTTTGCAACCAGTGCTTTCTCAATGGAAATACCTTTTTCAGCGATATCCTAAAATGTATTGCAACAATGGATTTGAAGTTGGTGCATTAATTCGGTATTGATATTTTGACAAAGATATGTACCAACTATTTCTTAGGTATGTGACATGGGAATTTGCTAGCCATACTTCTCCATTTCTAGAAGGATGTAAATGATTCTCCATCTTTTTGTTTTGTTTCACACAATTTTTCAAGGGTCATGTCACTTTCAATTTTTTAGGAGAAATGTGTGACAAATTTATCAGCTAGTTCACTCCATGTCCTTATGTCGGGAGGTAGATGTGCAAACCACTCAAGAGCTTGTCATACAAAAATTTGAGGAAAAAATCTCATTAAGTAGGTATGTTCAAATGTGAAATCCATGCAAGTATTATGAAACTCTCATATGTGCTCTATAGGATATCCCTTTCCCTTATATTTCTTGAAGTTTTGTATGTTGAAATGTTGGGGAAAAGGAGGCATATATACTCTGATCAAAAGGATATGGACATAAGTCTTCAGTGGAGTAGGTTTTGTTCATCCCAGTTACTTGCATGTTGGAGATTTGTTGTTTCAATGTTTGATTTTTTTGTGCTAAAGTGTCCATGGGTGATGGTAACATGTTTGGTTGAATTTGTGTATGATGTGTAAATGGATTGGTTATTTGATGTCTCGTAGAGAAAATGGAGGGATTGGTGTTTGTGTTGACTGTGTTGAGGTGAGTGTATAATGAAGATGGATTTTGGTTTTGGAAGTTTGATGTGAATGTGGAATTTTGATTAATGATTTTTTGATATGGAGTTGGATTGTCTTGTTGAAAGTGGGATGTGAACATGGTATTTGGAGTGGTATGATATTGGGATGGATTTGGATTCATTTGTTGGTATTGTGGTATGAAGTTGGGGTTTGTATTGATGTTTTGTTGAGATGGGGATGGATTGATGTTTTGTTGAGATGGAGGTGGATTGAAGTTTTGGTTTGACCCAAAAGACATGTTTGTATTTGGTGTAGTATTGGTCATTTTGGCTTGTGTTTTTGATGTGACAAGATGAATCCTTTGTTTCTTACTTGGGTTTTGATTCATAATGTTTTGAACCATGAACATGGTATTAGTTGATGGTGCAATAGTTTGAGATGACAATGAGGTAAATGGGCTAGGGAATGATGTACCCATAGTGTGAGATGTCATGGAAAATGGATTTGTGGATAAGGGAATTGGTGCATTGGGTGTTGGATTTGTACTCTTCATCCCAAATGTTGGAGTAGGGGGAATGTTAACTGACGTCATGTTGTGTAGTTCCCCCAAATGGCATAGTAGTATGTATTTGTGAAGTGGGGATCTTATGATTGTGGAAATTTCAAAACCAGTGAGAAGTTTGGCCCCATTTTGAGCAAGTGCCAAAAGTATCTATCAGGAACTGTTGTGACAAGTACTTCTATAATACACAATATCCTAGGGTCTTGGGATGTATTGTCAATTTATTATTGGGTGAGACCTTGTTCCACATCATGTAAAGTGAGGTTGTCAAAAGGCGATGCCATTTGAGTTTGTGACTTTGGTGGTTCATTTGAGGATGACCTAAATTCATGGTGCTTGTAGGACTAAAGTTGGGGTCATTTGAGGGATCCATGCCATTTTGTTTCCTTTGTGACCTAGTGAGGACCATATAAGACTTGTGAATTTGTGGTTTTTGTTGGTTTTCTAATATTTTTGGATTTTGAGATGGATGCAAACTAAAATAAGGATGCAAAATGGCAATGAGACTATATTATATTTTTGGGATTTTTAGATATAAAGATGCAAGATGGCAATGCAACTATGAGTATGTTTTGGGATTTTTGATATGACTTTGGACTTTAAAAAGGATGCTAGGAAAACTATGATGGACCAAGGTAACAAATATGAATGTCAAGATTTCTAAAAGGAAAAGAGCCAAGATGATGGTGATGATTGGATAAAAGAAAACTTAAACTTGACACATGAATTTAAGGCTCGACTTGAGGATAAGATAGATGAAATATGACAAGGTCAAGACACCCAGAATATGTGACTATGGTATGATCAATGGTCTGATAAGCTTCCTAATTTCAAGACTCAATGGTGACTATGAATGATAGATAGGATGGAATTTATGCAAGACTAGAAGATGCAAGCTAAGCTAGGGAAATAGTACATGTGTTGAATGCAAAAGGTAAACTAACAAGTATTAGGTCTAAATATATGCTCATTATCTAATGTGAGACTGAAATATGGATATACAAGAATTTCCCCAAAATTTTAACCTTTGATAGATGTGGTGGATAACCCAATAGATGCAGTGCTGGAAGGCACAAATATGGTTCAGGATTAGGAAAATGCAGTGTAGAACTAAAAAGCTGCGGTACAAAGACAAATGTGGTTTCTAGATTTTCTAGGGCTTTCTAACAAATAAGTGTTATATCTGATAGTTGTGGTGTACTTTTCAACAATTACAGTTTAGTGTCTGACATATGCAGTGTTCTAGTTTTTGGCCTAAAATAAATGTTTTCTAAGTGATATTTTGTTTTAGGTAGTTTATAAATGTGGTCATAAAACACAACAAACATTCATAATATAGATTTGGCTGATTTGACTCTTTGACTCTTAGATAATGAAGTATTTCACAAGCTTTCTTAAACAAAACTCGCTAAGGCTTGGTTCAAAAACACTTTAAGCAAGCACAACTTAGCTAGTAGTAATGAGTTATCTACTATCATGGGATTACCACAGTAGTGTGATACTAGTGTTCATACGAGAAAATGGAGTGCGTAACTAGGGTATGCCAAGGTCATGTACTACCTTAACACCCCTCACCTTTGAAGGATGAAATACAAGCAAGGAACCAAATCACCTCAACCAAAAATTGTACATGGTAAGTAACTTCTCATGATGATACTATCATGATGCACCAAAATAGCAGATAGCCAAAAGGGATTAGGCTTCTAAAAAACAAGTGGTCATATTGTAGGTACTCCTAATAACACCACAATCTAGTAGCGATGGGAGACCAAAGTATCTAACCCTCGTCTAGAATCACCTAGGACTGTAAGGCCCACCCCCTAGGGAACAAGTGGATTGAGCTCACCTTTTGATTTTTTCCCCTTTATATAGCTTGCTGGAGATATGTGCTTGAGGTCAAACCCTAGGCTGCTAATGCAGGGTACTCCCCTTCCAAAACTCAAACTCACAACTACAACAAGAAACCCCAAACAAGAATGCAAGAGAGAACTAGTCTTTGTTTATTACTATAATAAAAAGTGAGATTACATTGCTACATTCGCCCTCATATGGGCCTTCTTGACTTCACATTCTGCCAATCTTCAAATTGGAACTAACTCTCCTTCAAACTTCATGCCTTCACAACAAAAAATATTCTCGATCCTTGATCGCTGCTATCCCTCCCCCTTGGTTCGATGTGTTTTTTTTCCTTCACAAAAACACCACCTTAGATTTTTCCTCCCCTTATTCCATGTGTTTTCTCTCTTTTCTTCCTATCGAGAGAATCTGCATTGAAGTTGGTCACCCATGCTTGTCTAAGCACCGCCATCCACCTCCCTACAACATTAACATTTTTGTAACCGTCACTCATCATCTATGCCATCGTCTCATGCAACCATCAACCAAAAGATTCATGTCAAGTTCATCATTAAAACTTATTCGTCGCACTTCAAAACATTATCGTTCAATTAACCCTAAATTTTGTGGTTCAAAACAATGATGTGAATCCACCAACCACCTCGTGCCATGTGTCATTAATCTAAACTGGTCAACTGAGTCAAACTTTGCTTTTGGAAATATTTCCCTCCATTTTTGGTGACTTCATTTCTCCCTTACTGTTAGGAGTCAAGAGTCTCAATTCCTTTATACCGCTTCCATGAAATGCATGTTAGAACTTATGAAGCATGACTGAATGTTGAATGTGAAAACACTAGCTTTGCATTCACCTTATTAGAGGTCGGGGTTCGCACATCCTCCTTACTGACTACCATCTTCATGTAGAGCGCAAACCTCATCATCGATTCATGAAACCTTCTTATTGCTTCCCTTTTCAGGGGTCGGGGATCCCACATACCCTTTACAAAGCTTAATAATTGCAAGCCGCAACTAAAAATCCCAAAGTTCAATCTTCTTTGCAACAAGTAAGCAATCAGACCGAAGTCTGAAACCCAATCAGACTTAGTGAAATTTGACTAACTCCTCCATCTCTGGTAAATGATAAATGGTAAGCCTGAGGCTTGAAACTTGAACTTTTCACATTATCAAAATAACATTCATAAATTCCATTCTCATGTTTAACAAACCTTAGCCAATTAGCCCTTATTGAAAAGAAATAAACTTTTGTTTTTGGTTGATGCAAGATTTCCCTTACACCTTGGATGCTCCTGCATTAGACACCTCGAGTAGAAAAGAAATGTTTCATAAGTGAAACTCATAAACATTTTTATACTTTGTGTCTATCTTGGATCCACCTCTGCTCCTTGTTCATTGGAAATTTTTTTTTCCTCGTCCTGCACCTTCACATTAGTATTCCCTTTCATCTTCCCTCCTTTTCTCATCCCCATGAAATAAAAATTATCAAACTCTGCCTCCCACCAATGTGCTTTATCAAAATGAAACAAATCAATGGTATTCATACCTTCTTCTTCAACACAACATGTGTCTTGTATTACCTTTCTTTATGCTATACCTTCTTTTTCTTCTTTTTCTTTTTCCTTGTCTTCAATGCAACTGGTCACTATGTTGGTGCCTTTAAAAAGACACTCTATTGCTGCAAAATAATTTTCTACACCCAAAAAAATATTAGAATAAAAATCTTGTGACTCATCATCCACCTTCTGCAACAAGTAATCAAGTTCTTCTATCAGGGAATCTTCACCTCCATCATTCTCAAATAAGGAATCATTAGTAAAATCCAACTTCACATTCACATCTTGCTCATCACTCTCACCTATCTCCAATACATCTATTTCTGCAACTACATCCTTGTTCTCATCATAAAAAGCATAAAAATTTAAAATTACCTCATTACCTTTGGCTGCAACCTTTGTGTTAGCTAAAATTTTCTCATTCCATTCTCTTTCGATTACTTCCAATTGTATTAGCAAATCATCCTCCTCACCTTCATCCTTTTTCTCTAACTATTTTAAATCATTAACCAAAAAAATTCCAACCTTGCTACATACCTTTCCTCCTCTCTTATCCAATGGATTCAACTTATGATGAACTCCATCCTTCGTCAAACTATAAGTGTTCACACATCCATCATGCACTGCTTTCCTGTCAAACTGCCATGGTCTACCCAACAACAAATGACAAACATCCATTTTCATAATTTCACACAATTCTTCATCATAATAACTTCCAATCTTAAATCTTACCACACATTATTCATTTACCAACACTTTATGACCATCCTGCAACCATGAGATCTTATACGGATGCCTCTTTCTCTCTAATTGCAACTTCTCAACCATCTCTATAGAAACTAGATTATCAGTACTACCACCATCAATAATGACATTACAAACTTTACCTTTGCATTTGTATCTTTTCCTAAACAAGCATCTCCTTTGAATTGATTTTTCATCTTCATTCAAGAGGGTTCTCCTCACCATGAAAGTTTCACCATCTTTTGCTTCTTTGAAATGTGTTGAGTGTGCATCTTCTCCATTTATGTTTACTACTCTATATTGATTTTTAGTTCTTCTTCTTGGTCTTTCCTCTTTATGAGGGCGTCATATGCTTTGTGACCCTCTTCCCCACATCTAAAGCAAGTTTTTTTTTAATTTCCTCTTTCAAATCCTCTACCCGATCTTCCTCTTCCTCTAAAATTTTGATCACGAGGTTTGCTTGAGCTTTCATATCTTTCGTCCTTGTTGTCCTTAATTTCTCTAATCTATTGTTCATCCTCTTTTTGTTGCACATAAGCTCTATCCTTTCCATTTTGTTTATTCTCAAACCTCTTGTTCATCCTTTCTTCTATATTCAATGCTATTTGATAAGCATCTTCCATTGTCACAACTCTAACCAATGTCATCTGCTCTTGTATACTTGACCTCAAAACATTATGGTATCTTGCAACCTTCTCCTTGGTTGCCTTAGAATGTATAGTTCTAATGAGTATTATGTGAAACTCTTTTGTGTACTCCTTTATTGTCTTGCTTCCTTGCTTCAAGCTTTGCATCTTTTTAAGCAATTCTAGCTCATAGTCTACTGGAATGAATTGCCTTTCAATTTTCTCTACCATTTTTTCCCATTTGGTAATTTTATCTTTTCCTTTTCTTCCTCTTTCCAACTATATTTCTCTCCACCAGATTGAAGCATGTCCCTTCAATTTTGTCTTGGAAAATATAACTTGGTTTGCATCTCTAAATTCCTTAAATTCAAAATAATCTTCCATATCATTTATCCAATCTATCAGTTATTCTGGATTTAAACTTCCATTAAAGGTAGGAACATCAATACTTGTTTTTTTTCCCCATTTTTGTTAAAAATATCAATAATGGATCCCTTGTAATCGCTGCAACTTCTTCTCTCTATTTAGTATCCAAACTAGCATTCTTTGTGATTTCATCTTCATCATCACTTCCTGGGTCTCTCATTCTTGCAAATCCTCTCCTTATCTCATTTTGTAAAGTTTCAACCTACCTTCTCAAGGCTCTAAAATCATCATCCCTTACAAAATTATCTCCTCTTCCTCCTCCTCTACCTCTATTGCGATGGGATCCTCTCCCATCCATTTTTTTTTTTCAACACCCACAACACAATCCTAGTACAATTGCCTCTCTTCGACGGTTTGTTACACACTCAAGATCAACCTACTCTGATACCACTAATGCAGGGTACTCCCCTTTCAAAACTAAAACTCATAACTACAATAAGAAACCCCAAACAAGAATGCAAGAGAGAACCAATTTTTATTTATTACTATAATAAAAAATGACATTAAATTTCTACATTCACCCTCATATGAGCCTTCTTGACTTCACAGTCTCCCAATCTTCAAATCAGAGATAACTCTCCTTCAAACTTTGTGCCTTCACAACAAGAAATCTTCTCAATCCTTGATCATTGCTATTGCTCCCCTTGGTTCGATGTGTTTTTTTCCTTCACAAAAACAACACCTTAGAGTTTTCCTCTCCTCATTCCATGCGTTTTCTCTCTTTTCTTCCTATCGACAAAATCTGCATTGAAGTTGATCACCCATGCTTTCCTAAGTGCTTCCATCCACCTCCCTGCAACATTAACATTTTTGTAACCGTCACTCATCATCTGCACCATCGTCTCATGCAACCGTTGACTAGAAGATTCACGCCAAGCGGTCATTAAAACTTAGCCACCACACTTTAAAACATTATCATTCGATTAACCCTAAATTTTGTGGTTCAAAACAATGATGTGAATTCGCCAACCACCTCATGCTATGTGCCATTCATCTTAATTAGTTAATCGAGTCAAACTTCGCTTCTGGCAATATTTCCCTCCATTTTCAGTGACTTCATTTCTCCCTTACCATCAGGAGTCAAGAGTATCAATTCCTCTATACCACTTCCATGAAATGCATGTTAGAACTTATGAAGCATGATTGAATATTGAACTCAAAAACACTAGCTTTGCATTCACCTTGTCGAAGGTCGGGGTTCACACGTCCTCCTTAATGAATACCATCTTCATGTAGAGTGCAAGCCTCATCACCGAATTGAAAAACCTTATTATTGCTTCCCTTTTTGGGGGTCGAGGAACAAAGATCCCATATACCCTTTACACCACTTAATCATCGCAAGCCGCAACTACAAAGCCTGAAGTCCAATCTTCTTTGCAACAAGTAAGCAATCAGACCAAAGCTTGAAACTTGATCAGACTTAGTGAAATTTGACTAACTCCTCCATCTCTGGTAAATGATAAATGGTAAGCCCGAGGCTCAAAAATAAAAATTTTCACATCATCAAAATAGAAGTCATAAACTCCATTCTCATGTTCAACAAACCTTAGCCAATTAACCCTTATTGAAAAGAAACAAACTTTAATTTTTGGTTGATGCAAGATTTCCCTTACACCTTAGATGCTCCTGCATCAGGTGCTTAGGTCCCAAGAAGGCCCCCTAAAAAATAAAAAATAAAGCTTGTGTATTGCTATTTCTCATCATGTAGGAATCACATGTAGCACAAGGGGAGATGATACTTTAGACAATATGGTGCCGCTATTTCTCATCACCCAAGAATCACATGTAGTGCAAGGGGAGATGATAATTTAGACAAACACACTTTTAGTAACTAACTCGCATGTGCAAGTGCACAAAAAACAAAAGACACTTGTTCTTTTTAAGCACCAATTCTAAATGTTCCTAAATTAAAAATCACAAACGCACAAGGGAACCTCCAAAAAATTAGATTAGTAGTTTTGTTCAAAGTATTCTCCCAATGTTTGCCACACAGCTATAAATTAGTAACAAAAAAAAAATCTCTTCCCTAATGAATGCAAAAAGTAGAAAAATGAAAAATTCAATCTTATACCCTTTTTTTTTTCTTGACAATCAAATGCGGTGTAGAAAGTGTGAAATGCGTTGTTTCAAGTAATGATTGTCGTGCATGAATGCGTCATAGAATTTGACGATTGTGGCATAGTATGGAATGGATGTGACGTAACAATTTGGACCAAAAACACATTGAAATATGAGAAAATGTAGCAAATCTAATAATCCAGATAATGTAAGGTCACTATCAAGATGTCAGAGAAATAACTAGAACCCTGCAAAATGATCATTGTTGTACCCAAACCAAATTTTTGTTTCATTAAGGCATTTTGCTTAAAAGATTCTAAACCTTGCTAAAATGATGTCAAAACAAAGTTTTTGGGAAAATAAAGTATGAACTTTAGGTTAGTTTTATGTCAGGAAGATAATGGTGAAATTTGAAAAAAATGAAAATTATGGTTTCAAGCACCCCCTATTTCAAGTCGCAAAACCCTAAAAATTGAAACTTGTCAGAATTGGCTGAAATTAATTTTGATTGGCTTATTTCACATCACGATCACAGTGGTGAAGTTAGTTTTAGTTAAAATTTAGTTTAAGCTTGGTGGGTAATTTTCACTTTTTTAGGAGAAAAGTTAGGATCTCTGAGGTCGTCAATGGCAATTGGTCAGTACTAGGTGTCAAAATCTAAGCCTAAAACTCAAAGCAGAACATTCTATGATGAAAGATGCTGAAAAAGATACATCACGGCGGAGGGGATTTTCAAATGAAAAAAATTGGGACAAATATTCTAAGTCTGGAAACATTTCACTTTGTAACATGGGAGATGCTTCCACAATCAACGTGAAAATCAACTTTATAGTATCCATACACATGAAAGTGGTGAAATACAATCACACACACACGTCAGTAGCAATAATGCTTCTATGTGGTCAACTCAACAACCAACATGGTGTTCGCAGAGCACGAAATGGAGGAAATATCAAACATAGAGCAAATCTGCACCCCTGTAGCCTAGGGGATCCCTTCAATTTGGAGGTTCAAATTTAGTTGGTTTTGATTGTAGATACATTCAATCTCTTTAGAATTTAATCAGGTTTCTAGAAAGCTATCAAGAAGTCCATCTGAGTTGCAGAACTCCGACAATCGAAGGTGGAAGCGGAAGGTACGAAGAGTTTGCACATCATAGAGGTAGTCATATTTGTAGTTTCTATGCCCCTATAGCTTAGGGGTTCCCTTGAATCAGACATGCTAGATGAATGAATTTGTTGATTCTATTTCTGGGAGATCTTTTTTGATTCAGTCTAGCTTCATGATGCATACGTTTGTGAGATCGTCAGATGTTTTGAGTGATTGTGGTAGTTGTTCCATCGAGCACATAAAACAAAGGGTAAATAAAAGTAGAAATATCAAATTGTACCTTTGTAGGCTAGGGGCGCCTATCCTTTTGGCCAATTACATGGGGTTTTTAGCAGTCATCATCTTCATAAGACTTGTGTAGAATCTTCCTAGCTATTCAGTGAATCCAACTGTCAACCCTCAGGGTTTGTCAAATGCCCGTGAGTGAGGAATCAACAAAGATTACTGAAGAATTTAAACAAGTAGAAAAATGGCTAAGTATGGAATTTACATACTCCCTTGGAAAAGGTGCCCTTCTAGTGGAGGTCTTAGAAGCAATTTTCTCGCTTTGTCACTTCTAGGAACATCTCTTCCAAGTTGTTCCAGCTTCACGATGGGATCAACGACACACGCATCAGAGCAATCCAGCTCCTAGTGTCAAGGGTCAAAGTAGAGCATTCACATGAAAGTTGCAAGTTGTAAAATCATTCTAAAATGGTAATTGCACCTTTGCAGGACAGGGGCACCCTTGTTTTCGAGGGCCTTAAATCAACTTTCAAATGCCTTACATATAGTTTTTATTTGTAGAATTCTTCTAGCTATGTGATGGATTCAACATCTAGTCGATGAGAGTCATCATTCACCGACAACGACAATTTGAAGCACGAGATGGAAAAATAGAGAAATCGCTAAGTCTGGTGGCATGCATATCAATTTAATAAAAGGTGACTTTTATTTTGAGGCATCAAATATGGTTTTTAACACTTGCAGCTCCCAACAGACTTTTGATCTCAATAGTTTTGGCTTCATAGTGGATGTAATAGCTCAACTCCAACATCAACCAGGCACCCGAAAATCAGAGTTCAATAGAGGCAACCATGACATTTTCCACAAGCTACAAAGTAGGGAGTTAGCTAAAAATATCAACTTTTGCTAGGGGACGCTTGAAGAGTCAAATTTGGACTTTTCAGAATCAGTAAAATGTTTTAGGCGAATCTAGAATGAGATATTTCAGTTATCTCAATAAAATAATATTAAATTTTTAGTCTTAGCATGTCAACTTTAATGGGGTGATTTTCTTCAATATTTTAATACTAGCACCTTTTTGAGACTCAATTTACAAATTCACATGATGAGTGAGACTGAATATTTTAGTATTTTAAACTCCAAGTTAGTTTCTGTTGAGAAAAGTGGGGTTCAATAAGATGATTTCTTTTCAAATCAGTGTTTATTCTTGCAGTTGGCATCATAAACCACAAATTTATTTATTTATTGCAAGATGGCATCCATTTCTCTCACAACAGGTTGAGGAGCAAGTGAATTTTCTTCATTGTGCAAGAAAATTTCTTCATCAATCAACATTTGAAGGCACTACAGATATTGTTTTTCAGATTTCCTCGCAGATACATGTCCAGATTAATCAACAGACTTTAGATAAGCGATATTGTTTTTTAGATTTCCTCGTAGATACAAGTCCAAATTAATCAACAAACTTTAGATAAGCATGGCATTTTTAGCAGAAGTAGAAACATAAAACTTCTATCTTCTGTCTTAAATTATTTTATTCTCATCTTAAGTTTTCTTCACATGTCCAAGATTCAACGACTTTTGACAAATTTGATCATCTAGGTTGGTTGTGCACGACTTTCTCTACAAAACCCATGATGTGTTAGAAATCTTTAGGAGAAATTGCCTCGAAGCTCTACTTTTCTCAATTGAAATTCCTTTACATGGTAGAGTAAAAGTCAATATTTTTCAAAACGAAGGATCTGGGTTGGCTTAGAATCATCTTCTACACAAAACCCATGTTCTAGAAAATTTAAGGAAAATCTGCTCCCGTAGCCCCTACTGTCCCTAGTTGCTTTTTTTTTCAGAAAAGCTTTTGCATGTCAAGCTAAAAGGCATTTTTCAAAATTCTGACATTAGGTTGTCTTAGAATCACTTTCTGCACAAAACCCACGTCTCAGAATCTTTTGTGAAAATTGCCCTCGGACAGGGTATTTTTAGCCTCATTAGGAGTCATTTTAGCTTTCCAGAGAAAGTTTTCAGAACATAGCCATGTTTACAGTCAACATGCAAAATTTTCATAATGCAGTTCACAGAGACTAAATTCAAGACCAAATCGGTCTTAATTCATGATTTCATCATAAGAGCTGACACCGATTTGTATCAAGCACATCTAGAGGGTTGATAGGCATAGTCACTCAAGTCAACATGGTTTAATGCCTCGTATGGCTGATTGTCTTCCAAGGATGGTTTAGTGGGTTGATACCGTTGGAATTCTACGTGTGCAACAAGTTCGTTTGCATTTCTCACAACTAGAGGGTTCGCAATCAAACTTCATGATTTCATCATGCAACACTCTTCCATAGAGAAAAGCGTGAATAGTGTCAGAAGCGTAAAGCTACAGAAGGAATAATGGCCATCACTTCACTTACGGAGCTGCCAGAGTTATCAGTTAGTGAAATTCCAGTTTAAGTGTGCAGAGATTTCTAGGATTGCTTGAATTGCTAAAGAACAATGAATTGACAATTAAGACATGTGATGATCTCCAGATAGTGATACAGTCAACAACCTCATGGAGGGGTTACTTGCTTGAGATCATGGCTAGTGAACTCTAGATTAGGATGTACCACCTTTTTAGGATAGACATCAGACACATCGGTTAAATCGATGCTTCTTTCTGAGTTAACTTGTTGATCCACATTTCATGCCATGTCTGTCTTGGAATCATCTATGTATAGTTAGAGTTCTCATTTAGTTCAATAAGGATGTGCATGTTGCACATGTCCATTTAGTTTAGTTTTGTTTGAGTTAGCTGATGGTAGCTTTCCAGTTAACTGTATAGTTTCCTTTATTTAGGGTTTAGCAAAAAAATCTTGCATGCTTGCAAGACTGTAGTTGACTCAAGGTGATTTTAGGGTTCCCTACACCTTTGATGTATATAAATAAGAGTTCTTTGCTCATTTGTAATTAAATTTTGCACGCAATAGTAATATATGTTGTGCCACCTTTCCTGTAATATTATTGTTTTGTATCTGTTCACGAGCTTTTACTGTGATAATAAATGGCTGTGCCACCTTGCCTGAATGTTATTATTATGGTATTTTTTCAACTTAGTTAAATGGAGTGGCTAGTTTGATTATTTATTGTATGCGTGTCTTTCCAATGCAATTTGTTGTCCTAGTTGGCTATCTTATGTTATGTTTAATAGTTGTTCTTTCAATCTATGCCTCGGATAGGGGTTCCTCCTCCTTGGAAATTTGGGAAGAAGAATTATTGTTTTAAGTGTTGTGCCTAATAAATTTCATTTCAGCATACGCCTCGGATAGGGATCCCTCCTCCTTGGAAATCATGTTGTGGATTTTATCGTAAAAAAATTCCTCCTCCTTTTTCCTCATGTTCTGTTTTCTTGAGGAGATTGGATAGATTAAAGCATTTAGTTTAGTTGTAGTTAGAGATCTGTGAAACTAGAAATTCCTTAGCTGCAACGTTCTTGATTTTCTTAACCTTGTGCCTCTTCCAGCTGAGACAAAAAGATAGGAGTTAGATTACTTTACTTTTTCATGCAAATCAACATAAGAGGGAGCTTCCCCTCCTAATTTGTAGAGCAGTCATTACGCACTGTGCATAGCTGTCCATACCAACTTGCACTCCAGAGGTGTTAATTGTTACGCCAACAATCATAAAAAGTAGTAATGAAGCAATTGTAATATTTACAAAATCATAGTTAAATGTGGTATAGTAATGACGAATACGGTGAAAAAAACCTCACATGCGTTGCACAACAAATGTGGCTCATGAAATTACAAATGTATTTTTTCAACATGCGATTGTGGTTCCAAATCTAACGAATGCGTAGTAGGGATCGACGATTACATCATTTGGCTGAACAATTGCAACACTACACGAAATGATTGTGTCACACCTCCTAAAACTTAAAAATTCTCAAATTTTTGCAAAATCTAGTTAGTTCATGTTAGGTTCACCAATTTGTCGCTAGGAAAATTAGAGGAAAAGTATGAATCATTGATAGCAACCACAAAAATACCTAATTTCAAGTCATAGAGACCCTAAATCTAACAATGAAGCACAAGATGACAATAGAAATCAAATAATAAATCAATAATACCTCAATTCCCTTACCAAAGTTGATTCTCCTCCATTTCTCTTCTCAATTTTTCTTGTTTTCTCTCAAATTTATAGTGTGCAAGATTTGCAATAAGCTCAACATAGATCTATGATAGTAGGATCTCAAGATAGTATGAAAGCAAAACTTCAAAGATTGTGGTTAACCATGAAATGGGATTGATAGCTTGCTTTTATAGAAAACCCAACTCAAATGAAGGGTGAGGATTAAGTGATGATGTATGATGATCAATGGATGAGATTAATTGAGAAAAAAAGAGATAAGGATGGGAGGAATGGACCGCGATCCAATAAATTAGGTGAGAAATAGGGCTTGGATAAGAATAAATAAATAAAACAACTATAACAATTATTTAATTTAGGAGAGGGAAAATGAATAATTAAATAATTAAAATAATTATTTAATTATAGAAGAAAAAGAGAGAAATAAAATATTAAATAGTAAGAACAATTATTCAATAGATGGAGGGAAATGACAACTAATTAAATAATTAGAAACAATTATTTAAATATGGATAAGAGGAAATGATAAATAATTAAATAAATAAGAATTTATTCAATCATAGAAGAAAAGGCTAAATGAATAATTAAATAATTAAAAATAATTATTTAATTCTAGAAGAAAGGAGGGAAAATGAAAATGAATAATTAAATAAATAACAATTTATTTAATTATAAGAGAAAGGAGGGAAATTAGCGACATAACTAAATAAATAAGATTTATTTAATTAATCCAAAGAAGAATAAGGATAAAGTGAATTAATCAAATAATTCAAAATTATCTAATTAATAGAAGAATGCAAGATTAGGAAATAACTAAATAATTAAAAATTATTTAATTATGTAGGAAAGGCTGAAATTAGCGAGAAAATGTTGCTTGTAGACTTAGGACATTTTTCAATGTCTACACTTTCCAATTGAACAATTGCCTTTGTCTATCACTTATCTTCCATTGGTACCATTGGTGAGGCCCTAATTCTAAATATAGTAAATCTATGTCAACCGTGACATTATTTGGTATATTATGAAATTTCAATTGTTGTTCTATGAGGATTATCCATGAAATTACATTTCTACCATCAAATATATGAATGTTTATTCTTGGTAGGTATAATTGTTGACCTTGAAAAGGTTCTCCTATCCCTTGATTTAGTCTATTAGGGTTGTACCCACCTTGGTGGTTTTTTTGGGACTTTAATTTTGATAAAATTTCTTCGTTAACCTATCTAAACCCTCATTTAAGGATTTGATAAATGGGTCAAACAATTTATCTTTAATGAAATATATCATTATTTCATGTCCTTGTGGAATTCTTTCCTCAATTTTAGTTGGTGGGAAATAAAATGGGTCCTTAGATTCTGTATGTGTAGAAAGGTCCTCTAGTTGTAAAGATGACATGGCTTTAATTTTATTTATTTATTTCAAGATGTATTAAGGCAGGAAAGTATTTGGTGTGAAAGAGAATTTGATGTTTTAGTTTGGATGAAACTTAGATTACTAGATTAAGGAATACATTTTATGTCTACAAATAAATTTCAAAGAACTAGCCCTACCTAATTTTTGATAATCTTTCGAAATACAAAAAATCCAAAAATTACAGCATACAGAGCAAATTAATGAAAATTTTGACTAAATTATGACCACTAAATCAAAGGATTTATTTTATTTCCAATAGTAAATTACAAAGAACTAACCCTACCCAATTTTTTATAAGCTTTTCAAATATATATATATATATTCAAAAAAAGGCATTATGCTTATATATATTTATATTAATATTAATAGGATGATTACAATAGAAGATATTTTCCTTTCCCATAGACATATCCCTATACAAACTGACTATTTCTTGGCTCTTTTTAGCCATAATTCACCTTGCAATATCATCACCATTACAAAAAACACCTTATAATATATCCCTAGTAGCAAGCCAAAATGTTACAATAGTGTTCATTGTATATATTCTCTTTACCCAACCCATTCTATATCTGTCTATTACATTATATACATATACTGTAGCTACTATCAACCAACAATTTTTTTTTACCCTTGAACTGGTTATTCCTCCATCTAATCAGGTTGAACCTTTTTTTTCATCTTGTTGTTCTGTTAGATTGTCTGTACTAGGTTGAATAGCATACATAACATTGAGGTTAATCCCTAAATCATTACATGCACCCAAAGGTTGACGAAGACCACTATTCTCATCTGCTATCTCATGTGGCTGTGGTGGTGGCATTGGAGGTTCATGAACATGAGTGATCAGTGTTGTGATAGCTTTCACTTTCACTCATAGTTGTTCATCTAGTTCAAAATATATCTCCCCTGCATACCTTCTGAGTGTGGTTAGCATGAAATTTGAGTTTTGCTAAGCTAGAGACTTGTTGATTGCAATGAACAAAGCAGGGAACACTATTCTATGTAACAGAAAATGTCTAGGAAATAAACCACCCACGTATCTGTGACCCTTCCATAAGTCATACCCCTGACAAGCTTTAAATAGGATACCATTTTGCAAATATTCTTCATTTACAACTTTTTTTGTGATACTTTCCACTGACCTGACACACTGGAGCAAATCCAGGAGGTTTGAAATGAAAATTGACAGCAGTTGAGATGGATATATCAAACACTTTGCCTCTGGCTCCATGATTTTGACTCCAATTACCCTTTTGATATTTTTTTTAAACGCTCCACAATGATCTTTGAACACTAATTGAAACTCTGCATCACCAATTTCTTTTGAGATTGGAAGCTCCCACTCATTCATGGGGATGGACACTTTGTAGTTTTGGGGTAGAATTCCATTTTATTTCGCTTTCACTTTGCACAAGTTTGCAATGACACCCCGAGTTCACCACTACTGGAACAATCCTATTGATACATACACCCTGCTAGCTGAGACTATTACACAAAGAAACAACTAGAAATGTGAAATTGAAGCATTGAGATTGCATATTTATTAACAGTGATGTAAAGAACATGCCGCTTGAAGATTGTCTTTTCATATGCTTTGTAAACTTTTTGCACACACCGAAGAATGATTACACATTACATAATCATAAATGAAAATGATTTGATGGATGAGTAGCAAATATTTGGAAACTTTCACACCATTAGCCAAGAATAGTTATATAGAATAACAACTTAAACCATGCCCACAAATTTAGACATGCCACCCAAGAAATTTGCATTTGACGATGCCAACTAAATGTATAGAGAAATTATAATTTTTCACAACAACCTCCTGCTTCACACATGCAATGATACTTGAGATATTTGAAATCATGAGGCACCTATTACTTACAAAACAACACACTTTGTTAGAAATAATTGTTTTTGCAAGATTGCTTCATGCTATCTTGCCTTAGCCCTATTCCAAGATTATCTGACACTCTTTCATGTACGCCCCATCTTGCACAAATTTTACCACACGATCCTAAGTAACACACCTTACACTAAAATCATTACATTGCACCTGAACACCTCAACTCACACCAATTATGCTGCACAATCTTTCCAATTCCATTTACAACTGAGCATACCTTGACGTACTATAACCCTTTCAACACTTTAAACAAATGTGAGATATGAAGTATATCCCTGAAGCTGATGTCATCATGTACTGACCCCAAATTTTCCATGTGCACTTGATATAACTGCAAAGCTAACTTTGATTTTTCCACAAAGAGAAGAACAAAATTTAAACATTGCATTTTCCATGTGCACTGATTTTGCCACAAAGAGAATAACAACATTTAAATATTGCATTTACCATGTGCCCTTGATATAATTGCAAAGTCAACTCTGATTTTTCCATGCAGAGTAGATCAACATTTAAATATTTCCTTTTTTCAAATAGAATACCTTGTTGCTTACCTACCATATTGTGTCATCAATTATGTGATGATATAGACCACACTTACAATTTATTTTTGGCGTCCAATGCATTTTCCAATTGCATTAGTCTACCCTACTGTTATTTTGAATTTGCACAAAGGATAAATACAACACCTCAACTCATATTTACAAATAAATAGAGGTAATTGTAAATAAATTTTTTATAGTCCTAAAGTGCCTCCATCTCATATCAAAATTTCTGCTAATTTGGGATGAAGACTTCGAGAACTAACAACATGAGTGACTTCCTCTCCAGACTTATCAAAACCTAAGTTGGCCAAATAATCTGCAAAACTGTTACCTTCTCTATAGGTATGGATGATTTGGTAAAATTGAAACTTGTCTAATAAAGACCACATTTGTTTTAAAATATAACCCAATTTTAGTTTGCAAATTGACGCTCATGACATGTTTTCAAGATTATCAAAGAGTCTCCTTCAATTTGAATCTTTGTGAACTTAAAACTGAGAACTAATTTTAAACCATGTAGCAATGCTTGAGCCTCTACTTCATTATTGCTTTCATCTTGTAATTTATATGACTTTGCACATAGTACCAACCCATTATAATCTCTAATGATAACCCCTACTCCAGAAAAAACTTGGATTTCCCCTCGCATCTCCATCAAAATTCATCTTAAACAAGCCCTTTGGTGGAGGTTTCTAGCTTATCTCTTTTCTATTAACTTTTTGTGTTACCTAATGCAAGCTACCTTAAACGACAAAATTAAAAGAGGCCAAACTGACATTAACTTTGAATCCCAATAGGGAAAAAGTAGATCTAATATGTTTTTCTTTACACACATATCCACTTATTATTTCTGAGATCGATTACTCTAAAGTAATAAATACCTGATTAAGATTAAGTTTTTCTTTTCTAAAAATACATGTATTTCTTTCCCACCATAAAGCCCTTTTGGATTTCCCCTCGCATCTCCATCAAAATTCATCTTAAACAAGCCCTTTGGTGGAGGTTTCTAGCTTATCTCTTTTCTATTAACTTTTTGTGTTACCTAATGCAAGCTACCTTTAAACGACAAAATTAAAAGAAGCCAAACTGACATTAACTTTGAATCCCAATAGGGAAAAAGTAGATCTAATATGTTTTTCTTTACACACATATCCACTTATTATTTCTGAGATCGATTACTCTAAAGTAATAAATCCCTGATTAAGATTAAGTTTTTCTTTTCTAAAAATACATGTATTTCTTTCCCACCATAAAGCTCAAACGATTGACGCTAGAATTACACAACAAATGCTTGCAAAAAAATAGTTTCTATAGAGTTCTAGCCAACTTGAGAATAATTTCCAAAGAGTATCTGGTAATGGAAAATACCAATTCATTTTGTTTGCAACAAACAACCAACATGTTTGTACAACTGAGCATGTCAGAAAAATATGATTTACATCTTCAAATTCCTTTTCACAAAGAGCACATTTAAAAGGTTTTTCAATCCCTAGTTTTGACAACCTATCACTAGTTAGTATCTTGCTTTTGATGGCTAACCATGAAAAAAACCCTGCTTTAGGAAAAATCATTGCATTCTAGCAAAAGTGATAAGCTCTTTGTCTCACTATATGTGACCCTACCTGTGAAATTGACTTATATCCCTCTTTAACTGAATAAGAACCTGAATTTGAGTTTTCCTAAATTAATCTATCAATTCCTGCATTACAATACACAATCCTTTTCTAAAAGATAGATTGCAATAAAACCTTATGCTCATTGTTAATTTCAAACCCTGAACAGTCCTTCCATTTAGCCCTACTAGACAATGGATCCACATGATGTATATAATCTTTAACCCTTGTACCCCAACTTTTTGTTAACACTATTTCTGAGGTTTGAAAGTTATGCAATGAATTCAAACTTGGATACCCATTCCATGAATCTTTCTAGAAAAGTGCTTCATTACCATTATTCACCTCCTAGGTTAAATATGGTAGAATGATTTTTCTACATGAATCTAAGAAATTCCACATCATAGATCCTGAAGGGGGGTTTAAAAATGTAAAAATCCTTGTTGGATTTACATTATCCAGTACTTCAGTTGCATAATCTTACACCATTTCAAATGAGGCTTTGCATACATACGCCATACCATTTTTGCACCTAATGCCATATTTCTTTCAACCATACTATGAAGACCTACACCCCCTTTTAATTTCTCCAAACACATAGTTTCTAATGAGATTAAATGGATTTTTTTCTTGTTGTCCATGTTACCAGTCCACAAAAAAAATTTGATCAATTTTTGAATTTGAACAATAATGGATTTAGGAGCTTTGAGAACTATCATATAATAATTTGGAATCATGGAAAGTACTATTTTGACCAACAAAATTCTACCTGACAATGAAAACCAATGCCCTTTCCATGACATAATTCTTGCTTCAATGCTTTGGATAATTTTATGCCAGCAAGAAGCCTTGTTTCGACCTAGAAAAAAGGGAATACCAAGATATTTTCACGGAAGTTGGGCTTGTTTAAAACCTAATATTTTCACAATCCACTTTTCAACAACAAGTTTTGGGTTGAACACATACACTTTCAAATTTCCCTCATTAACTCTTTGACCTAAAGCTAAACAATATTTATCCAATACTGTTTTAAATTTTTTTGCTTCTAATACAATAGCCTTACCAAAGAGTAAAGTATCATCAACAAACAAAGAGTGGGTGGTTGCTATATTTGTATCTGGAATTGATATTCGTTGTATGGAACCTTGAACATGAGCCTTGTGAATTGAACTACTCAAAGCCTTTGCTAATATTATAAATAAAAAGGGTGAAAGTGGATCACTTTGATGAACCCCTTGAGTTGACCCAAAAAAACCAACTGGAGAACCATTTAGTAAGACTAAAAATTTCACACCCGACAAAAAATTCATGACCCACTTACACCACTTGATAGAGAAACCAAAACTTAATAACGCCTGATTCAAGAATTCCCAATCAACCCTATCATATGATTTCCTCATATCCAATATAATGATCATAGAAGAGAGCTTTTTTGTAGCAATAGAATGAAGAACTTCATGTGCTACAATAGCATCTTCTGTCGTCTCCCTTTTAGGCATAAATCCACCCTGCTCTTCTGATATAATCTTAGATACAAGAGGGTGTAATCTTAAATATATGGCCTTAGTGAAGATTTTGTATATAGTGTTACAAAGTGAAATAAGCCTGAAATCTAAAAAAGTACATGGTTTACTAGTCTTTGGAATGATAGCAATATGTGTTACATTAATTTTTTTTAACACACCACCAAATATTCTTGACTCCTCCATTGCAACAAAGTCCCAACATTTATGGAAAAAGATTGCATTGAATCCATCAAGTGCGGCCTTATCTAGTGGCATAGAAAATACAACCGCTTCAACTTCATTTAATGTAAATGGGGCCAACAATCTCTCATTATCTTCTAGAAGGACTAGCTTTGGAATAACCCAAAGAAGTTCCTCTCTTTCCCTTCCCAATTAAGCATTATCAATATTATTGGTGGATAAAAAAGAAGAAACAAATTTAATGCCTTCTTTTTGAATATCTTCTTCCTTTGTTAAACATACTCCTGTGACATTGTCATGTATTTAAAAAATTGATTTTTTTGTCTTCTTTATTTGTGCAAAAATATGAAAAAACATAGTATTTCTATCTCCATCCTTTAGACGCAACTCTCTTGACTTCTACCTCCAATACACTTCCTCGCTTGCAAGCGATTCCTTCCATTCCTCTTTCAACCTTTTTTGATCTTCAAATAACCTATTGTCTAGACCATTAGCAATAATTGCTTCATTCGCCTTTGAAAGTCTTTTGTAAACCAAATAGTTTTGCACAAAAACATTCTTAAAAACTTGTTGATTCCATATCTTAATATGTTGTTTCATGTGTTCCAACTTCATAATCAACTAATACATTCTAGAAACTTTGCAAAAAGGTGCACTAATCCACCAATACCTTAAAAAATCTTGAAATTGCGGATGACAGAACCACATGGCTTCAAATTTGAAAGAATATTTCCATTTTGGTTTAACTTTCTTTGGAATCAAATCTAAAGAAATTGCAAAATGATATGAAGCATTAAAAGACAAAATTTTAGATGTCAAATCATATTCACTAGCAACCCAATTAGGAGAAGTTAGAAAATGATCCAATCTTTCCGCTATTTGAAGAAAATTCTTCCTCCTATTGGTCATTGTAAAACTTCCATTTATTGGAATTATGTCAACCAATATGTTTTATTGAACAAGTGGTTGAAAGTCTTCCATATCTTTTTTAGGTGGGCATATATCACCTTTTTTTTCAAATGTTGATGCTATTGCATTAAAATCCCCCATGAGAATAACTTTATTTTGACCCAACTGATCCATAATTTGACTTAGCTTATCTCACATCAATTTTTTCCCAACTAAATTATTTGGACCATAGACATTGAGCAACCAAAAAGTTAAATCATAATGAGATATCTGCATTAATTGCAAGTTACTCTCATAAGTAACATTACTAATACCTACCAAATTATCATTCCATAGAGTAATAAGGCCTCTAGAAGCCCCTTGTGATGGTGATTGAAAAGATCTCCACTTAGATCATTTTTTACTAAAGTTTCAAACGACTCCATTGATACTTTGGTTTCCTGAAGAACAACTATATCTTCCCCACATATATCCAACTGCTACTTAATTTGGGCTCTCTTGTTAGAGGCATTAATGCCTTTGACATTCCAAGATATTAAATTCATAACACCCTAGGAGAGCAACATGCTCTCCTTGGTCTTTTTTGCTCAATACTATCACCAAACTTGTGGTCATCCAAAGTAGATTGAATCCTTGCCTCTATTTCCTCTTGAAGCTTCATAGCTAATGACTTCCTACCTCTTTTAGCAGGTGAATTTTTATTAATGGATGGAGACAAAGGAGATTGTGCTATGGAAATATTATTGAAAAGATCCAATTCTCCTTCATTCCCTAACATCTTTGTTGCAATCTCTTCTATTAATTGTTCCCCTATTGATGAAAGAGCTTCATCTACAAATAACTCAAGCTCCTTATCAGATGAAAAATTAGGTGAATAGAAAGAAGATGAATCATCTATCCTTTGAATAGGTAAAAGAAGATTACAATCCTTTTCACCTTGTATTTCAATTTTTTTTAACATTTCACATTGATTAACAACTCCAACAGTTAGCATTGTAACACAGTTATTGATTTGTTGTAACTGACAATCTTGATCAATGGAACAAACAAAGTTAGCGAGTTGTAAAAATCCTTCAATGACAACAATCTTTCCCAACCTTCTGGCAATGAAATAATAAAAGTGATATGATTTAAAGGAGAAATCCTAATTAAAGGAGACTTATCTAATATCGTAACAGATTGAATTGAAGAAGATACTTCTAGATTAGTAGCCGTAGCATCATTGGAACAAATTTTTGGTATAATTTGGATTTGCACCCCTTTTGCAACCTCTGGAAAATCAAATAGCCCCTTTGCATTAACAGTTGACAACAGCCCACTGGAAGATCCCCTAAAGAATTTTTTTGGGCTTATCACCTTTGATTGCATTTCCCACCCTTGAACAACATCATATTTAGAAACTTGTGAAACAATACCAGCGCATGAAGAAGGAACAAGTGCCTTCTTAGGAGAAGAGGGAACTTTGTTTCCCATTTCCTCATTCATTTAACACAAACTAGTAGGATGAAGAAGAAAACGACAAGAAGGATAATTTTTCTATGGATCTTCAAAAACTACTTCTTTCTCCCAACCCCATTACTAGACTTAATGCAAAAATTAGTGGGAAGGCACTTTGTTACATCAAAAAGAGCACAAAACCTCACAAGAAACAAGGGATTCTTGAAAAAATTCAAATAATGTCAAATAAAGATACCCAATTGATTACCCAAAACTTCAATACAATGTGTCTTTCTATACTCAAGTGGTAAGCCCTGCAACTAGATCGAGAAAGGCATAAACCTAACCCTAGTTTGGATAGGAGAAAAAATTGGGATCCATGGAGTAGTATATAAACTAGCGCCTTCATAGAACCATGACTTAACTTTATGAACTGCATCTCTAGCTTCCTTATTGGAAAAAATGACTACAGATAATCCATCCCCCTTGTTTAGATAAAAAACTTGAGTAGATCCTTCCTATTCTTGAAAAACCAAAGATTTCAAAAAATTCAAATTAGGAGAAAATTTCCAAAACTTACAAATAAGTGCTAAACCTTGGAGATCCTGTATTTGTGGTTGAAGCATTTCTTCCTTGAATGTAACTAGAATAGAGCCATCCAAAATAGAATTCCTTTTCTGTTTAGGTTGCCAAACTTTCTTTTGCCGACTCAAACTAGAAGTTTCTTAAGAACCTTCCTTCTCTAAAAAGAAACATCCTCCATAATTTTACCCTTTTGATCTAGATAGCCAGTGTTGAAAATGGGAATAGAATTTGGAAAGGTTGTTGGAGGAATGCACTGCTTTAGAGCAGCAACATTCTCACAAGGTAGAGAGATATTATCAGGAAATGTTGCTGGATGTAGGGGCCTCCTATTTGGATTGAAGGGAACTCCAACATTGATTGGAATGCTATTAGGAAATGTAGTTGGAGAATGAAGACTAGATACCACATCCACCCATGATCGTTGCAAGGAACTTGAAGACTCATCATGGGACTCAAAATCAAACACACAAATGTCAAAATCCGGCTATGAAACCCTACTCAAAGCTTTCCTAGTTCGGGAACGAGGCCAATGGGACAAAAAAACATCTGGAGTTATAGGAAAATGATGCCTGAAGGAATGAGAATCTCCATTAAAATGCTTGTTGCCTCATTGATCCAAAAAGAGTATTAAAATATTAGTAAAGTTTAGAAACCTTCAAAGTATAATTTTTTTTCTAAGAGCTTTACATACCTCAAAACCCCAAAAAATTAGATCCAAATTCACACTAGTTTGGAAGTTATGATGGAAACAAAAAAATTTGGCCCAAATTGTAGTTCTGATACAACTTGTTAAGATATTTCTTGGAAATATTTGTAAAAATAAAAAAATATAGTAGACCACTTCGAGGGGGTGACCTCCAATAGTTAGATAATAACATATGAATTAAATATTATATGATATGATGATATGGGAGAGAGTTCTCTTATTTATAGGCTAAACTTTATTGGGACATACTCCTTCATCCTAATTAAGAAGTATTAGTGTATTAAATAATATTTATGTTAGTGTTAAGCATGCCACAAGTGCTTATCCTTAGGAATATATAATATAATTATGAATATATCATATTAGGATCATAACAGTCTTAGATCCATTAGCTAAATCTTTTTCAATGTTTCTTTTATCATCACATTTATTATTGCTCTTAGATCAATTAGAGTATTCTTGATGAGTGTGCCATTAATTTGTACATCTACCACATGACTACCAGGTTTACATATTTTGGGATAGCTAGGTTTCCCAATATAATATTAGCCACCTATCCTATAACATAAACAGTATGAGGGTCCTTTTGTTTCTTTCTTGGATTTTTGAGACATAGTTCGCTCATATGTAGAACATAAAAATATGTCCTTGATAGCTTGGATCAAGGGAATTTCAACACAAAAATTATTTAGCTAGCTCAAGAAGTCAAATTCAAGTTCAAGGTGAATTTTTCAAGTCATGAACCTCTCTAGAAATGGTGGTTCCTTGTTTGTAATTTCTATCTGTCACTTGTTTTGTTTAGGTTGCTTATTGAGATGGTTATTAGTATCAATGGTCGGTTCTTCATCAAAAAGTTCTATAATATGTGGAGATAGTAACCAAACAAGAATTTTTCCTAAATGTAGGTGGACATCACTAACCTCAATCACATAGGTTGGGTATTGGATGGGTTCATTAGTATAGGTATGTTGTGTTAGAATTGTGAAAAACCACAAAACCACGAGAGATCTGCAAACAATATGTGCAATATTTCTCAACAAGAAAAAGCTACAAAATGAACCTCAAAAATCTTCAAGGAAAACAATAGTCCTCAAAGGTTTAGAGTTCAAGAGATAAGAAGAGAAATATCCAAAGTGATAATACAATGAGGTTTGAGTGCTATATAGGAGTAACTCAATAATTGCTCACTTCAGTTAACATAGAAAAGCACTTAGTGAATAAAGAACTCCTAATTTTATGTCAAGTGCATGAGAATAAATTAGACTAATAATCAATTAAAGATTAATCAATTATTAGCTAATGCATGATTACTCTAACACCCTCCTTAAGATGAACTTAGGGAGTAGTTAAAAACCCCAAAAATAGAATGCATGATGGGTCCCAACAAACAAGGCCTGTGGAGGTACCCATGTACAAACAAAAGATCTCTCAAAATTGGAGAAAAGGAGAAAACCACAGTGGGAGAATTTTTTTTTCCAAAAAAGAGAAAGGAAAATGAAGGATTGAAAAAGCCTCCAAATCAAGGTGTGAAGGATTGAGAAGCCTCCAATCAAAACAATGTCTTAAAAAGAGGAACATGTAGAACATCGTTGAAGTATGAAGAAGCTATATACTGTTGTCAAATGATGACTGATATGGTGATGAAATGAAGAATCTCTTCTGAAATAGGAATGTAAGAGTGTCCATATGGTAAATAAACCATCTCACTAGAATGTGTATAACTATCCGTTGATGTACACTACATCTGAAATTACATAGGAACAAGAACTAGATACATAGATCACTCTAAAATGCGAAACCAAGGAAGCATTAGAACCAATAGTAGGAATCCACCCATAATGCTAAAAAAGGGAGAGCCATGACAAGAACATTGAAACTATGTGAAACCAAGAAGTGCATGTAGGAGAAACAACTTTCAAATAAAAGGGTGTGCAAACTAAGGTGCAAACACATGAGGCAAGAATCACTAGGATTCACTTTTTTCGAGGAAGGGACTGATAGGGAGGGTTGGATGGAAACACTCACTATTCCATGCTTTGGATCTTGCTTGGGAAGACCCCTATGGTGTCACACTCCACCACCTTAACCTATAGGACCTACTGCTTGTGTAGATTCCCTTGGTTTACCTTACCAACCCAACCATCAAGTCATATCCTACCAACCAAGCCAACCTTGGGGCAATGCTTCAACACTTCCTTAGCCCTTAATCTACCCTAAAGGCTAATCTATCCTCAACACACAATTAGATCTTGCAGGGGTGTAGAAATTTTTCAGTGGCTTCAAACCAATCTCCTAGAGTTCTTGAAGGTTCACCAAAACTCCACCTTTCCACTGCTTTCACCAAACCCTCAACTAGGGTTAAAAAGGCTACTAGCCCTTAAGCCCCAATTAGGCCCCCATCTCCGAGAAAACTAGCCTTTGCTCAAAAAATTCCCAAAGGACACTCACTCTTTCTTTGAGATTCTTGGATCAAATGAACACCTCTCAAGGATTTTTGAGGTCTTAAGCCTCAACTGACCGTACAATGCTTGAACCTGAAAATGGGCATTTCCTAGGGTTTTTAAGCCACTGTCTGGCTGCTTTCAATCTGTCAACTTGTACTCACATCAATTGAACTGATGGAGCCTTCTCCTTCATACCACAACTAGGTAAGACACTTACCTACTACCTCCAAAAGGAATTTTTCAAAGAACTTAACCCCCTGCAAAATTTTGTGCTCTGCACTTCTTGCCTTCCTAGCTGGGCACCATTCTGGCTCGCCTAGGGTAAGATCTTTCCAATAGCTTCTATCTTTCCCAAACCCTACAACCTACCATATGTACATGCATGGAGTCTAGGCACTGTTCCCAAATGTCTATACAATTTGTACGGTGGGAAAATGGTCTAGCACTCCATTCTTTCCAGACTGTTTGGTTCAAACCAACAACAGGGTTAAAACAAGCCTATTTACAAACATCGATTAAAAATGAATAAGGAAATTAAATAATGGCACAAAAAACTAGAAGAATAACAACACTACATCCTTTGTACAAAACAATAATCAATTCAATCCATTAAAGCTCTATTTTGAAGCAAAAATCAGAAAATGACTCACAAAACACTATTTTTTTTTCAATTCTCAAAGACTTCTCACAATTTTAATGCTTCCAACCTTGCTCTTAGGTTGAGGCACACCTTAAATAAGGTTCCTCAATCAGTTATCTTCCTTGGTCGGACATATTCATGACCTAATGGCCAGAGTTACAAAATCCACTGTGTTTTTCAATTTTCGCCAAATGTTAGCAACCTAAGTAAGTTGAGTTACTAAACTCATCCATCCTTCCATTTATTAATCTACTGAACACAAAAGATTAAGACTTATTCAAAAACCTCTAATTATTATCTAAATGGTCAACATGACCTTCAAAGAAAACACATCAAAACAAAATTTCATTCTAGACTTCTGAAATGCCTAGGGTTTCCTAGGTGCTCCTGCACCATTCTCCCCCTCTCTGCACAAAATCTAAGGAATGTGAGGAGAGATCAGTGATTCATCAATGCCCTGCTTCTTGAACTTAGCTTCATCTACCCAAGTAGCCTTAGATTCATGTTTGTTCTTCCATTTGATAAGATGTTCCATGTAAACCTTATGCCTAGTAGATTTCTTCACTCTTGACTCCAAGACCCTCTCCGCTTGTAGCTTGTCTGGAGTAGGTAAGGATATGTTGATTACATCCTTGAAGATCTCCCTACTATTCTAATCTAAATCATTGACTGATCCCTTATACCTGATCAGATCAGCTACATTGAACACTGGTGAAATCCCTAAATCTATAGGTAGCTCCACCTTGTATGTATTTTTCCCATACTTGGCTAACACCTTGCATGGTCCCACTCTTTTCATCTGAAATTTGGTTGATGTAACCTTCTGAAACCTAGATTTTTTGAGGTGGACCATGACATATTCTCCTACTGCAAATTGCAAATCTTTTCTTGACAAATCTACCTTATCCTTCAACTTTTGTGTAGCCTCAGTGACTGTCTTCTTTACCTGCTCCCGAATCTCTTTCATGGTCTGAGTGAAGTTTTCTACATGTCCACTCCTATTCTCCATATCTCCCATATCTCTAAGGTCACACACACCTCTTGGGTGCATTCCATACACTATTTCAAAAGGACTCTTCCCTATAGTCCTGTTCACACTGTCATTGTATGCATACTCAGCCTGTGAGATAACCATGTCCCATGTCTGTCCATATTCCTTAGTTAGGAATATTAGAAGGTTACCTAACACCCTATTAACCACCTCTATTTTCCCATCGGTATGAGGATGGTAAGCTGATCCAGAAGATAGGTTGGTACCTAATCTGCTCCATAGAGTCTTCCAAAAATGACTCATAAACTTCACATCTTTGTCTGATACAATGCTCAATGGTAATCCATGGATCCTCACAACTTCTTTGAAGAAAAGGTGAGCAATGTAGCTAGCATCATGTGTGGTCTTGCAAGGAATAAAGTGACTCATCTTACTGAATCTATCGATCACCACATAGACACTATCAAACCCTGTCTTAGTCTTAGGGAGTCCTACAACAAAATCCATGCTGACACGCTCCCATGGTCTATTGGGAATAGGTAGAGGTTGATACAAACTTGCATTGCTAGCTCCCCCTTTGATTTCATACAAACTACACACTGCTCCACATACCTCCTGACATCCCTTGGCAACTTGGGCCAATAGTAAAACCTTTTCACTAGCTCCATTGTCTTGTTGATACCAAAATGACCACTAAGACTACCATTGTGCTTTTCTTGGATAAGATTCTCTCTCATAGAACCTTTTGGAACACACAACTGATTTCCCTTGAATAACAATCCACTTTGCAATGTATACTCTGAGTATTGGCTATGAAAATGATTCTCAAAGTTAGTACATACCTTGTAAGCCTCTGAGAAATATTCATCTTCTCCATATAGATCCTTGAAACTCTCTATTCCAATGCTCTTGATTTGTATCTCTTGCACTGTCATCAATCTTCTACTTAGTGCATCTGCCACCTTGTTCATTTGTCCCTTCTTGTGCTTGATGGTAAATGTGAAAGCTTGAAGATACTCCATCCACTTCAAATGTCTATTGCTCAATTTCTCTTGAGTGTTGATGTAGCTAAGTGCTTGGTTTTCAGTAAACAATACAAACTCTTTGGGTAGGAGATAATGCCTCCACTTTCTAAGTGACTACACTAAAGCATATAGTTCTAGGTCATAGGTTGAGTACTTTTGTTTAGCATCATTGAGCTTTTGTCTAAAGAAAGCCACAGGCCTTCCTTCTTGGCTGAGTACTCCTCCTACTGGAACTCCACTAGCATCACATTCCATAGTAAACAACTTGTCAAAACTAGGTAACAAAATTATAGGTTAAGTTGCCACTTCTTGTTTCAGTTTCTCAAAAACTTTTTTAGCTTCTTGAGTCCACTTAAACTTAGTCTTTAAGCCTCCTTTGATTGTATCTAGGACTGGTGCACATATGCCACTAAAGTTTCTTATAAACTTCCTATAAAACTGAGCCAATGCATGAAAACTTCTTACCTCTGTCCCTGTGGTTGGTGTAGGCCAGTTTAGGATAGCTTCCACTTTGCTTGGGTCCATTTTCAATGTTCCTTGGGATACTACAAACCCCAAATACACAAGCTCTTGTTTGAAGAACTCACATTTCTCTAGGTTGATGGCTAATTTCTCCTCTTGCAACCTTTTTAGGACCAACTCCACATGCTTTAGGTGTTCTTCTGCTATATTGCTAAAGATGAGTTTGTCATCAAGGTATACCACCACAAATATACTTGTGAAATCCTTAAGCACTTCATTCATGAGCCTCATGAATGTGCTAGGGGCATTTGAGAGGCAAAATGGCATAACTCTCCACTCATACAACCCATCATTTGTCTTAAAGGCTATTTTCCACTCATCTCCATCCTTGATTTTGATCTGGTGATATCCACTTTTGAGATCCAACTTGGTGAAGTACTTAGCTCCTCCAAGACAATCCATCAAGTCCTCAATTCTGGGAATAGGGAACCTATACCTAATTGTGATTCTATTTATTGCCCTAGAATCAGTGTATAATCTCCACTTACCACCTTTCTTGGTTGCTAAGACCACTGGTACTGCACATGGGCTGATACTCTTCCTAATCAATCCTTGATCCAATAACTCCTGCACTTGTCTATCTACCTCTAGGTTTTGATACGAGGTAAGCTTGTAGGATGCTTTATTTGGCAATGAAGCCCCTGGTATGAAGTCAATTTTATGGCTAATGGCCCTCTTTGGAGGTAAGGTTGCTAGTGTTCCATCACTCACTATGTCCTTATACTTCTCAAGCAACTTCTAGACTGCTCCGGGTATGACTGTTTTCTCAGTCTTGTCCTCTCCCTTGGGTTGCACCATGACCACATATCCTTCACCTCCTTGATGTAGGTTGTTAATGAACTCTTTGTCACTGCTTAATAAGACACTAGGGGTCTTTGACTATCCTTCTTCTTCATCTGACAATGACTGCAACTTGAATGTCTTTCCATCCTTCTTGAATGATATAGTATTGGCTTTTCCATCATAGATGGCACCTTTGTCATACTACCATGGTTTGCCCAATAGAAGATGGCATGCATCCATGGGTAACACATCACAAATCAACTTATCCTTGTACCCACCAATGGAGAATTCCACCGTTGTCTGCTCATTGACAAGAACACTTTGTCCTTTGTTCAACCATGTCACCTTGTAGGGATTGGTGTGGGGTACCTTTTCCAACTTTAGTTTCTTTATTGCCTATTATGAGATGATGTTATCTATTGAACCTGAATCCACAATAACCTTACATACTTTTCCAAGTATTTTGCATCTCACTCTAAATAAGGCTCTTCTCTGTTTTGGCTCTTCCTTGACCGGTTGTCTGATCAAAACTCTACTGAACATCAGATTCTCCCCCACTTCTGATTCAATGTGATTGACCTCTGGTGATTTAGCACTCTTGGTGTCCTCTTGAGCATATGCCACTCTCTTCTCAATGCTTGATAAGGATGCTTTCTCCGGGCACCTATAAGTTGGATGACCTACTTGCCCACAGTTGTAACACTTCATACTAGCAAAGTATGAGTTACTTCTTCCTGCTCCTCTTACTCTATTTGAACCTCCTTGAGGACCTCTACCTCTATTATATCCTCCTCTAGAAGTTGTTTCACCTCCATGCTCTGTGAGTTTAGACTCTCCTTGGTTTCTTTGTTCAGTCCCTCTACCTTGGTATCCACCTCTATGTCGTCTTTGATCTCTGCCTTTGCCTCTACTCTTAGAAGCCTGTTCTTGTTTCCTCTTACTCCTCTCTTCAATATTTATAGCCAATTGATAGTATTGGTGTACTGTCTTGGGACTTAGAAGAGTAATCTCCTCTTGAATGTTCCACTTCAAACCATGAAGGTATCTAGCCACCTTGAGACTTTCATCCTCTGTCACATTAGATCTCATACAATTTTTTTGAAACTCCTCAATATAAGTGTTCACATCTTGGTCTCTTTGCCTCAAGCTCTATCTTTTTTTGTGCAACTGAATTTCATAATCATCAGGCATATATGCTTCTCTCACTTTTGCAACAATTCCTTTCCAAGTTGAAATAGGCTACTTGCCTTCCTTTTCCCTCTCTATCTGAATGAACTTCCACCATGTCAAGGTTGAACCTCTCAACCTTGATTTTTCCACCTTTACCTTCTATGCTTCAGTGACTCCATCACATTCAAAATGGTTTTCCATTCCCTCTATCCAATCCATGACTAAATTAGCTTCCATTTTCCCACTAAATAGTGGTATGCCTTCAAGTGATTTCCCACTCAAATCATTCAATGCCTTCAAGAAGGGCCCCTCTTACAAAATAGGGTCAGGTTCAGGGATCTTATCTTCCTCTGCAACCTCTTCTTTCTTTGGTTCCCTTCCTTCCAACTGCACATTACTCAATGCTTGCTCAAGTTGTTCTATTCTTTCCCTTAATAGCCTATTGTCTTCCTCCTATCCTTCAACCATCTTGGCCAATTTTGCATTTGTCACCATGATGGTTGAGCCACTAGATTCAAGGTATGACATACAAGGTTCTTCCCAAATCTTTTGCTTGCTCTGATACCAATCTGATAGGGAGGGTTGGATGGAAACAATCACTGTTCCATGCTTTGGATCTTGCTTGGGAAGACCCATATGGTGTCACACTCCACCACATTAAACTATAGGACCTACTACTTGTGTAGATTCCCTTGGTTTACCTTACCAACCCAACCATCAAGTCATATCCTGCCAACCAAGCCAACCTTGGGGCAATGCTTCAACACTTCCTTAGCCCTTAATCTACCCTAAAGGCTAATCTATCCTCAACACACAATTAGATATTGTAGGGGTGTAGAAATGTCTTCAGTGGCTTCAAATCAACCTCCTAGGGTTCTTGAAGGTTCACCAAAACTCCACCTTTCCACTGCTTTCACCAAACCCTCAACTAGGGTTAAAAAGGCTACTAGCCCTTGAGCCCCAATTAGGCCTCCACCTCTGAGAAAACTGGCCTTTTCTCAAAAAATTCCCAAAGGACACTCACTCTTTCTTTGAGATTCTTGGATCAAATGAACACCTCTCAAGGATTTTTGAGGTCTTAAGCCTCAACTGACTGTACAATGCTTGACCCTGAAAATGGGCATTTCCTAGGGTTTTTAAGCCACTGCCTGGCTGCTTTCAATCTATCAACTTGTACTCACATCAATTGAACTGATGGAGCCTTATCCTTCATACCAAAACTAGGTAAGACATTTACCTACTACCTCCAAAAGGAATTTTTCAAAGAACTTAACCCCCTACAAAATTCTGTGCTTTGCACTTCTTGCCTTCCTAGTCGGGCACCATTCTGGCTCACCTAGGGCAAGATATTTCCAACAACTTCTATGTTTTCCCAAAACCTACAACCTACCGTATGTACATGCATGGAGTCTAGGCACTATTTCCAAAGGGTTGTACAATTTGTACGGTGGGAAAGTGGTCTAGCACTCCATTCTTTCCAAATTGTCTGGTTCAGACCAGCAATAGGGTTAAAGCAAGACTATTTACAAAAAGTGATTAAAAATGAGTAAGGAAACTAAATAATGGCACAAAAAACTAGAAGACTAACAACACTACATCCTCCATATAAAACAGTAATCAATTCAATCCATTAAAGCTCTATTTTGAAGCAAAAATCAGAAAATGACTCACAAAACACTATTTTTCTTTCAATTCTCAAAGACTTCTCACAATGCTAATGCTTCCAACCTTGCTCTCAGGTCGAGGCACACCTTAAATAAGGTTCCTCAATTAGTTATCTTCCTTGGTCGGACATATTCATGACCTAATGGCCAAAGTTACAAAATCCACTGTGTTTTTCAATTTTTGCCAAATGTTAGCAACCTAAGTAAGTTGAGTTACTAAACTCATCCATCCTTCCACTTCTTAATCTACTAAACACAACAGATTAAGACTTATTCAAAAACCTCTAATTATTATCTAAATGGTCAACATGACCTTCAAAGAAAACACATCAAAATAAAATTTCATTCTAGACTTCTGAAATGCCTAGGGTTTCCTAGGTGCTCCTGCACCAGGGACACTCACTTGACAAAGGTGTGATGGAAAAAAATTTAAGCGAGCATCAACACCCCATGGAACCTTATATCATAGTGAGAATGCAAAAGGTACACCAATATGTGCAAAAATCCTCAAAAAGTATACAACAGAATGACACTTTATCTTAGTGCGTCTACAAAATAGAATGTGCATGAAAAAGATGTCTACAATACCCAAATAGGACATAATACTGTAAATACATATAGAACAACCAAAATATAGTCATCCCACACAAAATAAATGTTTCAATGAGCTAAGATGTCCAAGTAATTCACCAGAATGTGAAAACACAAAAACCTAAATAAAATGTACTTGGAGAAAAATCTAGAAAAATTGCATGAATAGCTATGAAGAGCTTTGAAAGAGAGTTCCAACATCACTAGAATCACAAAAAATGAAGAAACTGGTCAAAAATTATGAGCTCGGGACTGAAAGCAACACCTCCGACTTCAACAAGCTATATAATGCATAGTAGCAAAAACAGGTGATGATACCCACACCACTAGAAAGTCTACAGAAAAGGCTTTTCGATGATATGTTGTTTTCCCAATTTTGATACTCAAGCAAAAAGTTATGTCCATTTTCTTGATTCTACCTATTTTGTAAAAAAAGCAAAAAAAATTACCCCCCAGGGGTGGCATATTTTTTTAATTTTTTTTTGCTTTAAAAAAGAAAAATAACAAAAACAACAAAGAAGATTTGAAATTTGGTCTTGTAACCCTAGTTGAATAAAAAACCTCATAAATCGAGAAGGGGTTCAATGAATACACACTTTGATACCATGTTAGAATTGTGAAAATCCACAAAACCAAGAGCCACAGATCAATCAATGAACAAAGAAACCTTCCACGTAAGATATTTACAAATAATATGTGCAATATTCCTCAACAAGTAAAAGCTACAAAATTAATCTCAAGAATCTTCAAGGAAAACAAGAGTCCTCAAAGGTCGAGAGTTTGAGAGATAAGAAGAGAAATCTCAAGAGTGATAATACAATGAGGGTTGAGTGCTATATAGGAGCAACCTTAATAATTTATCACTTCAGTTAACATAGAAAAGCACTTAGTTAACTAAATAAATAACTCCTAAGTTTAGCTTAAGTGTATGAGAATAAATTAGACTAATAATCAATTAAAGAGTAGTTAATTATTGGCTAATGCATGATTACTCTAACATATTCAACATGCTTATTTTTAGGGTTTGGTGTAGGTTGAGTAGGAAGTTGAGGTACTCTTGGTTGTGTTGGGGAAAGTATGGATAGGTTTGACATAATGGTTGGTTGTTGTTGCAAGGATTATTATGGTTGTGGGAAACTTACATTCGAGTTTTGCCACTATTGTTTCCCACACCAATGTGGTGGCCATGGGTTATGAGAGGATTGCCACCGTGGATTATCATTTGGCAATTGGTATGGTTGTTGTTTCCACCTCATTTTTTTCAAATCTAATTAAATGATTGAGCATTTGACCATGGTTGATTGGGCATGTTATTCCAAGGCAGATTGTTCCTGTTTCAAAAATTTGAATTGACCCTGGGAAAATAAACATTGTAAGATAAAGGGTCTTGAGGCATACATTGTCTTTGAGAACATGGTTTTCATTAGGAAATATAGAATAATTGACCTTACTCATTTTCTAGGGTACAAAATTTAGGTTTTTCTTGCTTCTCCTCAGAAATACTAGCAATCTTTTTACATTTGCACTTAACCCTTTTTGTTGGTAGTGTGGACAATATTCTGTGAGAGAAAACTCTGCTTATTCTTGTTTCTTTTTGATATGCAAAGTTCCCAACTGGGTTGCAAGGTGTTTTATTATATTTTCCTTCATATTTGATAAAAGGTTTTTGAGTTCCACCCTATAAACACTTGTAGATGTTTTGGTGGAAGAAAAAAACTCTATAACCCCTAGTTTTCTTCATGGTTGATCTTAAATATTTTCTAAATATTTGGTAGATTTCATCAAAAGGAAATTGAGAGATATCCCCTACTCCAATTAGGTTGAATGCATCTAGAAAATTTTCATTCACCCCTCTTAGAAATACTAATTTGAGTGACTCTAGAGAGAGCCTATTCTAGTGCAACTTTTAAAGGTAGAATTGGAATCTCTCAACATAATCCTCAAGGGGTTCATCATCCTTCTATAATATTTGAAAAATATGATCTCTTTTCATATCTCCTCCCCAACAATAATCTTGGTATTTTTGTAAGAACTTTTCCTTCATTATCTCCCAATTTGACACAAAATTTTTGCCCAACCTCATAAACCACCAAAAAGCGATATCTTTCATTATGGATGGAAAGAGTTTTAGCCTATGGATGTTCATGGTATAATCATAGCTTTGGCATAAAACATCAATTCGAACAAAAATGTATTAGGATCTTCTATGATTAAACCATAGAAATTGGGTAAAGTTGAAGGAGGTATATTATTCAAGGCAATCACCTGCTCTTGATTTTCTATTGGGAATTTGAATGTAACTAGTTTATCAGGTTTATCCACTACCTCATTTGTCATTATGTCAAGATATCTTATGGGATTCTCCAAAAGTTTGGAATAGCTACTGGTGTGAGGGCTATTTCTATTTCATTGACTCTTTCAATCAACTCCTCTGATGGAATTAGTTCTTATCTTGTGCCAATGTCTTCAAATAATTCCTCTTGATTCTAGTTTGATGGAAAAAATACTTAAAGAATCTCTTTTCCATTGCATGCAATAGTAAATTAAGCTTAATAGATTCCCCTGCATGCTGTTAGTAAGTAGTTCAAGATTGATTTATAAATTATATTGGTCCTAATTGTTGTAGATGAAAATTCCTAAATTAAGAAAGAAACATATAAATGAACTAGAAACTGTTGATGGGTGTTTTTGCACCTTCTCAACACAAGAAACACACAAGTATGCTACCTCTCTTGAAAGGTAGAAATCTACAAACAAGTTCTAGATTACTACCCCAAGGTCTCTTGGGTGTCAGGTCATGACAATGCTTGAAATAGTTCAGTTGGTTGATGTGATTTTTTAGTAATCATAGGGTGGCCTTTATGCTTTACAAAGCATAGGAAGTTGGGTCTGCAAATGGAGTTTCAAAGTGCTAGAAGTGAATGAACAGTGGTTTTCACTCAAAACAACAAGTGAAAACTCACCATGTTCATTAGATTTAGCATTGTTTTGATGCTTGGAATCCTACTCTAACAAAGAGTTAAAGGAAGTAGCAAAAGAGGAAAGGGTTGAGAGGGCTGTTCTAAATCTAAGCAATGAATGAATAGTAACAATGGAGGGTGCTACAGTATAAAAACTCCCATAAACTATATTTTTCTTGACCAAGAGAAACCTACAACTACACAAAATCAGTGCAATGTTCTAAGGTCTGCTAATTTTCAGATTTTGCATTCATCCCATGAACATACAATTGAACTAAGTTGCAGAAAGTAAGTTAGCTTAGACTAGCTTCGCAAAGTGATTCATCATCAACAAATCACAAAAAGCATGAGCTATAAGTGCATCCAATACTGTAACAACATTCACCATTAAAGTCATCCAAGAAACTAGAAAACTAAAACTAACTTGGAAGTTGAACCATGCATACATAATGAACAAACTCAAAAGAAACATCCATAAAATCATGCAATGCTTCTCTCTACTACTGCAAAATTCCCTTTACACCAGTTCTCCAACATTTGCAAATGAGGAGCAAGCCCCTATTTATAGTTTTCCAAAGCCCAAATGAATGGTCAAGATTTAATCATAATGTGTGGCTCAGATTCAATACAAGTTAGGGTTTCACCTACCCCCAATATTTCACAATTTAAAATAGGCTATTTTGTCCTCTTCCCTATTCTATCTTGTAGCCTATTTTGTCTTCTAGTGACCCTGACATTGTAGCAGCTTTGTCTTTTAGTGATTTCCTTCCCTGATGTAGCTGAAATTGCTAAAGGCTGCACTTTGTCTGATGTGTTCGCAACATTCTTTCAGCCAATGAAATGAATCTTCTTGCAGATTTGTGGCACTGAGAAGTAAACGTGCTACTCCTGATTCAGGTGAACAACTCCTTAATGATCATAATCATTTGGTGGAGGATAAAACAACTCCTTATTGCTCTTTCCCAAGGTCACCCTTTGTAGTTTTTTCACTGACTTCCTTGGCATGTGTTCATATTTCGGTCAGTCCTTCATTGTTTATGCAGACATCCTTTTCCTCTCTTCCTCCAGGGGCTCCTGCGGGCTTCTTCGATGGATCCTCAGTAGGTTCCATAAACCCTGCACCCAAAGAAACAATAGGTGATCTTACATATAGAGGTGGAAAATACCAGTTAAATCCTAAAAATTCATTGCTAGATCCATCCATGCATCATTAAAAGGTCATAATATTCATCATTGTTCCACATTTGGAGCTCATTTGGACCATAAACATAAATTTAGGTTTAGGGGTGTGGGTTTTCCCTAGGCCGGAACCGTTCAAAGTAGCTAGGAGTAGGATGGCGCCATGGCCACTGAGACCCACAGGTAGCCGCTCATAGCAAAAAGTTCAGCATGGTGAACTTGGTGATAAAATTCCATGTGAGGCACTTTGGCATGTGCTGAAATCAATTGTAATTCGTTTGAAGTTATCGGGTTAAGCTTGATGCATTTTTGGGTCCAAGGCATGTGGGTGTAGGAAGGTCAAAGGAATTTTGAGTCCCCTCCATTAAGCAACGAAATTTAGAGCACAGTGACCAGCAGGCGGAAGTACGCACTATGGGACTCATGGGTACCTCAGACGTTAAGAGCTATGTGTGAAAGTTTGACTAGTTTAGGAGATGTGGGAGGGAGCTACCGGGATACCATCATATGTTTTCCATTAGGAATGACGTTGGAGGGACGACGATGAAAGGGAAGATCTCCCAAGGAATGATTAAGCAAGGGAAAAAATGGGTTGTGAGACACTTGAAGAGCAAAAGAAAGAAGTTGGGTACATGAAGAGGGGAAATTTCAGGCAAAATAAAAAGTTTCACAGGAAACACGTACGCGTTTTCAAGCAAACACATATGCATTATGGATTGGGTACTCGAGCCTAAATTCAAACGCGTACATGTTCAACTTCGGGTACGCGAACCGAAAACACGTATGTGTTTCATGAAAGTATTTATTTATTTTAATAAGCATCTGTATTTCATTTTTCCTCACCATTTTAGTCCACGCCAGAGAAGAACAAAGGAGATTGTGTACGCGTTTCAAAGGCCTTGATTGAAGAAAAAATTGACTGCCACCTCCTCCCATCGACACAACCAACCTCATCGACCTCCAGGTTGGTTGAATTCTTCCTTTTTTTTCTTTATATCTTATTTTTTTGTTTTGTAATTATTATTCAATTTTTGTTTTTTTAGTGTGTTTTAGTTCAATGTTTTATAGTTTTTAATTGCATTTAAAAAACCAAAAATGTCAACGAAACAAAGAACGTTAAATTGTAAATTGAAAACCATAAAAAACTAAACCTAAATTGGGCACATTTAACTTAGAAATCAAAACCCTAGAAACCCTAGGTTACAAAATTTACATAGGTCCCTAAAAACTAATTTACACAAGTTAATTCTCGGACCTAAACCCTAAAACGTAAACCTAAAACCCTATTTACCCTAATTTACGTAAACGGGATATTTACCCTAAAACGTAAACCTAAAACCCTAAATTAGGGCTCCTCAAGGAGGTTTAGGTTACATTTTATATTTGACATAACCTTCTTTGTATGATTTTTACTCTCACTCATGGTTCTTAGTTTATTTAGGGTGGAAGTGATGAAAAGTTCAATATTAGGGGCATGTGATATAATAGAAGAGGTAAAATAAGGATGTGTAGTAAGATTTGATGACATAGCATGTAGGGAGGGATCACAAATTATAGTCCATAGGTTAGGTACACTTTGGTATATCGTTGGTGATCCACACAATTACCAATGAAATTTATAATTGACTAATAAAGGAGGTACAAACAATCAATGCATAGATCTATATATTAACGAACAAATTGATTTAATTATAATATGTTCTCATAATATAAATTTGATAGCTAATTTTATCTCATAAAACTTCATGATTGTATAATTTAACTTGAGAAAGTGTACCAGTGAAGTAAAATAATGTACCTCATGTGAAACTATGTGCTTGATTTAATAAGTTTATATATCATGATGCTAGTTGATATGAGCATGTAATCACTCTATATCAATGTTGTTAGCTTATATAGTGTATGATGTATTATCTTAAAAAAACATAGAAATGCAAGTCATACTTATTAATCTAGACTATGTCCAATATAGATAGAGCTAGACACATAAATGTTATTAAATCAAATAAATATTAAAATGTGAAGCATGAATGATTTCTACCCATTTCTCTTATTTGGATGATATCCTTTGTGAATTATGTAAGGATGCATTATGATCATATTTAAGCCTTAATCTATAGGATGATACTCATAAGATCTATAGGTTGTGTGTAATCTAATTCCTATTTTAACTCTCATGTGTAGTGGCATTGTTCTAGATTAGGAAAACTAAATGTTGTACTTTCTCTAAACTAGTGTATCAAAGCTAACTTGTAGCATGAACATTTCAATTTCAAAAATTCAAATTATTTTTTGAGAAACTTGATAGATGATTCATAAATGCAAGTCAATTCTATAACCAAAGGTTTATTTTCTAATATTATTTATTTATTGAATTGATCAATTGATTCCTCACTTAGTGGCAGTTAGGTTCTTTTTTGAAAACCCATGCACGTCTAAATCACTTTAGATCCCCTCTTCCTTTTTAAATCATCCAAGAGTGCTTAGACGTCCAAATAGGTTCAAAATCCATCATAACTCAACAACTTAGTTATAATTGAAATCTAAAATTCTTAATTGTTGATATATTGAAGCTATTCCTAGAATGTCACATATTTTATTCAAAGAACTAAGTTTAGGTGGTAGGGTTTCTCATTTACTTGTAAAAATTTATTCATGTGTCTTCTATATATGTTTTCATGTCATCAAATCTCTAAATCTAAACCCTAAAACCTAAACCCTAATTTAGCATTCATTTTGTTGTAGGACCTTAAAATGAAATTTGGTTTCCTTAGGCAACTCCACCAAATTTTATTCCCTTAAGCCATGGAACATTTTTTCCTAGTCCACCTTACTAGACATAGATCCCCTTAAGCCATCCTATCACCCTAAATCATAAATCGATGTCTTAAGGGGTCCTAATATGACATTTCTTAAGGGGATCAAAGAAGTTCTCAAAATTTGGTGAATAGAGCTCAAGCTCATCTTTGTTTATTTTGTACATTGCAATTAGGTCACTATCATATATCTATGTGTCCCTTTGAATGTATTCTATTAATTTTTCATTCTTATCTTTAGTATTCTTTGAAAACAATGAATGAGATTATAAATTTTAATGTTAGTGTTAAACTTATAATTTCTTCTTAACTACTTTGTCCCACTATAGAGATCTTGTGTCTCTTATCATGAAATTTGAAAATTTAGATAAATCAATTTATGTACTCGGATTTAATTAAATTCTATGTCATACTTGATTAATACATCTATTCGTTTTGTTGTAGGACCTTAAAATGAAATTTGGTTGCCTTAGGCAACTCCACCAAATTTTATTTCCTTAAGCCATGGACCATTTTGTCCTAGGACCTTACTACACATAGATCCCATTAAGCCATCCTATCATTCTAAATCATAAATTGATGTCTAAGGGGGAATTTGACATTTATTAAGGGGATCAAAGAAGTTTTCAAAATTTGGTGAATAGAGCTTGGTCACTCATCTTTTTTTATATTTTGTACATTGCAATTAGGTCACTAGGATATATCTATGTGTCCCTTTCAATGTCTTCTATTAATTTTTCATTCTTATCTTTAGTATTATTTGAAAATAATGAATGAGATTAAATAAATTTTAGTAAAACCCCATAATTTCATTTCTACCCTTCATATTAACAACCCCACATTGGACTCATTTTAATGTGTGTACATGCTATGACTTTTTAATGTTATGGATTTTATAATGTTATATTTATCGAATGGTCTTCAAATGAAATATATTTTGAATTTGTGCATGTTCAATGTGATTTTTAAATAACTTTCAAATTGTGTGCATTATTTAATTAGTTTGTTGATATATCATTGCTCACATGGATCCAATGGATCCATGCAGTTTCCATATCATTGCTCACATGGATCCAATGTTTAATTTAGAGGATTTTATGCCCGATCAAGAAATTCCTATAGATCCCGTACATCCCAATCCACCACATGAACACAACCCTAGCACACCTCCACATTCTCCACTGCCTAACCCCCACCCCCTCATGTAGTTGATGAAGACCAATTAAGAGAATATCTGAGCAAACCTCATTGTCATTCAAGGAAATATAGATCTCATAAAATATGAGCCTAGATTCCCTCCCCATCTCACACAGTTTACATCTATGATGCAAACTATTGTCGATTATGTTCGATCTATTGATGCGGACCTAGTTAGGTTCCATCAATGGAGAGAAGAGGAGACAATTCTATGCAGATGGATTTCCATATAAAGAAATCAATGACCTAAAAATTACCAAACAAGCCATGTGCCAATATTTTATTAACCCCCAAACAAACCAACCCATTCCACCCACGAAAAAATGAATTTCAATTTTATGGTGTAGGCACTTGCACATAGCTGCGCATTTTTGGGACAGATGGTGGATGGTGTTTGATAGTCCACAACATGGCAACAGTGAGGTGCCCTTATACTTTTTGAGAAAGTTATGGGCTGAGTTTGAGTTGGGTAAAAAACCCAACTATTTTGATATGAGGTCATTTCGGGGAGTTGGGCGTGGCATGCCCCAACATAGACTTGGAGCACATGTCGATCCTCAACGACGTGCTCCAATTTCTCCTATTGTTCCTCCTCCTCCTCCTAGTGTTCTTGTTGCATTTCAGCAGCAAACCATGTTATCGACATTAGGAGAATTGAGTTCACTTTCAGGACATCTCAATCAACATACTACACACGAGGCCACTAAAGTGGCCAATAGAGAGCATGGAGGCTCGAGCTATAGGGATACTCAAACATCCACTTCAGGTGACACACATGCATCTGGGATAGGGTCATACTTGAATTTACTATATTCTGAGGGTCGTCCTACACAGGTATGTTCATCTTTTGAACTTAAATTTAATTCAAGTTTGAAATGTGAAAAATTCATGTAAATAATATCAAATTATATATATAATATAATATTAATTCAATAAGTGTTTGGTGTAGACGCATGATCACGTGATGCCTGAAACTAAATATGATCATCGTGTGTATATGTCGAGTGTTGTAGATCTGGGCTCACCTTTTGGACAGGTACTTGAACCAATATATATTAAATAATTTATGTGGATATATATCTAATTTAATTTGAATTTGTACACATGTGTGAATTGATATATTATATCTAGATGCAGGGAGGTCATATGATACCTAGTACTGACCAACCACAAGTTATAGTTGTGAGCACTCTTGAGACATCATCAGCTCAGGTGCGTGCTTTCAAAAGTTTGTTAAGTTTAAATTAAATACACATCATAGATCTAATTTAATTTTTTCATTTACATACACATGTGTCAATGATCTATACAAACTGTTGTACATCTATATGCAGGAATTTCATGAGATACCCATGGCGGGCCACACACCTGAGACATCATCGACATTTATGCATGGGAAATATCAAGTGTGTGATCATGAGGTCATATCATTCGAGGTTGTAAAATTTACTTTAAATCTCCTATACAATTTTTATGAACCTTTTAAATATATATATATATATATATTCGAGGTTTTCACATATTGTTTGCTTTATATGAATATGCAGGATATAGTAGATTAGGCATTTGCATCTTCTCAAGTGACAGTTATGCTACACGTTGAAGAAAATGTGCCAGTTATAGATTCACATGATCATATGGTAATTTATGCATACTAGAAATCATTTTTACTATATTTACTAGATATTTAATTAAATTTATTTTTATCTAAAAGTTATATTTTCAAGTTTAAATATGTTTAATTATATCAAAATTTCTAAATAAATTTAAATCTAATTTCAAGTTTCTTGTACTCTTTTACAGCATGATACAGGTACATCTAGTCGACATGGAACAAAGAGGAGACTTGTTTTGACTGATCAGCCTGAAAGTTAGACGGTTTTATATTTTATGGACTATAGATCTCTAGTTTTATTTAAATATATGTGTTGGACTTGACATATAAATTTTATGGACTATCTATCTCTAGTTTTAATTTGAACATGTTATTAGCATATTTGTGTTTATTTATATCAATTTACTTTAATATGATGATTATATATGCAGTTAATTATGATATCGTGTTATGTTCATTTTCATGATTATATGCACTCATACATATCTATATTTGTATTTTATCTAATTTTGAAGTATTACATGCACTATATAAATTCTTATCTAGAATAAAATTTAATATATATAATTTATCACATGGTTAGGTGACAAATTAAAACATTCCTTAAATAGTTTAGATCATATTCATAATAAATTAAGGGCAGGTAATTTTAACTATTTTCCAATTAGATATCAAATATTTGAATCAATAAACAAAAGAACTATCTCCTTGTATGTATAAAATGTATAATCTATACAATTGAATAATTATATAAAATGTGGTAAATACAAGACATGAAATGTATAATCTATAAAATTGGAACAAGATATTTAAAAAGTGACATCGAACAAAAATATATAATGTATATCAAGATGTTTATTGCAACTATATAATATGATGAAACATATATGTGCATGTAGATACAATTAAAGCTTATTAACTTTTAGGTGAAGACCAAAAATTGATATTTACATAGTCTCTTGATAAAATAATTTTTCAGTTCAACAATCACTTCGTAGACCGACTTGATGAGAACCTGCAAAAATAATTAATGTAAGTAACTACAATTTTTATGAGTCATTTAAGAAAAAAATTCATGCGAGAAAAGAACAGTATATAGTAAATTCCATACAAATTCAAAAGATGTTTGCCATAAGATGGATTAAGGGGACCTAAGAGGATATATAGCTTAAGGGGGGTCTTAAGAGAATGCCTTAAGGGGAGTTAAGAGGATGGCTTAAGGGGAATTACGAGAGTCCTTTAAGAGGATGGCTTAATGGGATGTAAGAGGGTGGATTAAGGGGAGTTGATAAAATGACTCAAAGGGATGTAAGAGAGTGGATTAAGGGGATGCAAGAGGGTGGATTAAGGGGATTTGATAGAATGACTTGAAAGGATGTAAGAGGGTGGATTAAGGGAAGTTGATAGAATGGATTAAAGGGATGTAAGATAGTGGATTAAGGTGATGCATGTCATGAACCTTACGATATGGATTAACAGGCCCTAAGAGGATGGCTTAAGGGGAATTATGAGAGTGACTTAAGGGATGCAAGATTATGGATTATGGGGATGTAAGAGGATATGACTTAAGGGTCCTTTAAGAGGATGGCTTAAGGGGATGCAAGAGGGTGGATTAAGGGGAGTTGAGAGAGTGAATTTATACTATCAATTAAATGTATCTAGAACTATATATAGTTATCTATCTCTAGATTCAAATTCCATTGTAATATATGTGCATCTCCTCTCTTTTTATAAAGCATCTAATTTTGGGAGACTTGAAACAAAAAATGATATAAAACTCTAATTAGGAAATGATTAAATACAAATATATATATCAATTAACTATATAAACAACTAGATATACTTACCAATATTTATTTACTCTATTGTACCATCTGCATCCTCTTTTTTTTTTAATGCATCTATGATTTTTTCATGATCATCCATTGAAAGTGTCCATAAAACTTTATTAGCAGGCCTCCCTTGATATCTAACTAGTTTTGTATTGGTTTCCAAAATCAAATGTGAATAATGTATAATCTTCTTGTGTCTTTCATAATCTTCAAATGCAGGCAAGCCATTATTTCTCATCAAATATTTTCAAAGCCAGGTGCCAACAACAACCACTAAACCAATTGGATACTCAAAGTTGTCATCATCCACTCTAGGATGTACCAACTTATGTTTTCTCTCAACACATCTAGCCAACCAGTAATCCATCTCCTCTTCATTCCCCTCAGGTGCAACAACAACATATACATGTCTTGCAAAAATAAATACAAAATTCAATAAAGAGTGACTTATATTTCATTCACATATAAACATGAATACATACAAAATTCAACTCAATAAATAATGTACCTTCTTGTACAAGATCCGAAACATGATCATAATCATCTGATGTGAACACTTGATTATCTTCAATTGTTGTTCCATGTTGAACATGTGTCAATGTAGCAATTAAGGCTCTTTGTTGCCATTGTTCTACCCATTCTGTATTTTTACATGCCTTCCAAGCACCTGCAATACAAAATTGACAAAAAGCATGCCAACTCCCTTGTCCATATTGTCCATATGTTTACATTCGAACTCTTAAACAAATGTCATTTTGTAGATCCATAATTGTTTCACAATCTTATCGAGAAAAAATATCATTTTGTTCAACTAACCAAAAGAAGTGTCGAATTATTGAGCTCTCACTTTTTCTTGTAGATAATTTGGTATTGCACCAATCTATAATTGCACGTGCATCTCTAAATTTCGCAGCATCCTCAAATTTTAGTTTCTCTCTAGCAAGAGCTCTTTTCACACATGCACCTGCTCCATTGTGTTCTCCCTTACCATGACCAGCTTCAAAAAAACTCCAGATGTGCTGAATATTATTTTCCTTATGAACTCTACATAACCAATAAAACATTCTAGCATTTTTGAATTGACCCGTGTAATTATCTGACCATATGAGATGTTCTAGCATTTGAATTCCTCTCTCTTTTAAATTTTTATAAAATATACCAAAACAATATTGTACAAACTCAGATGAATGTAATAGATTATCACTTACATAAAAATGGTACTCTCTCAAAAAATTTCTATTATCTTTTGTACTATCTTCTACATGTCTATAAACAATGTGAACAAATATAGCTACTTGCACTGAATTATAATACTGAGATTGAATTTCTTCTTGTGGAGCAAGAGTATAATTTTCAGCAAAATCAGCAACTGACAATATAGTTCCAATTGGGAATGTGTTTTTACATAAACGAAATTGATTATCAAGCCAATGAGTATTCTGAGAGTGTTGAACATATTTAGGTACAAAATTATCTTTAAATTCTTTAATAAAAGCATGCACACTAACTTTTTCCACAATTACCTCAACACGTTTTCCAGTTTTTCCATCTTTTAAAGAATACTCAACATTTTAAATTTTTTTTACATCCACTAATTATTGTCCAAATTCATCTAAACTACTTTCATGAATACATTCTCCTAATAATGAAAAGTTACCACATCTATCGCATTCTCTAGAAATTCATGCTTTTAAAAAAAAATGAGTTTCCATTTAAAGAGGGATCACAAAACAAACCTGGTATAAAATATTTGATTCTTTCAGGTGGCATATTAATACCACAAATGTCCTGCATAATTTGGTTAGCATGCAAAGTGCATCGTATATGTCAAAATATATCATAATAATAACGAAATTGTACATGAGTCTTACAACAACAAGAGATTCATTGCTTATTAATTCTAACATACCAAGGTTTACACTTTTTGAATGATCTTTGACTTATGTTAATATTCAATGGTAAGATTGAAGCATCTATTTTTTTTTTATATCATAATAATAATGAAATTGTACATGAGTCTTACAACAACAAGAGATTCATTGCTTATTAATTCTAACATACCAAGGTTTACACTTTTTGAATGATCTTTGACTTATGTTAATATTCAATGGTAAGATTGAGTCATATCTAAGAGATGCTTTGGATGAGGTTCACAAATTTTGGAACCCACCCTTAATTTTAAGACATCTCTAATGTTAGGTAATACTCTTGCATTATCATGCCAAAATTTATCGATTAAAGATTTAATTTCATTAGTTAATTTCATGTCTGATCTTTGGAGTCTACCACTAAAACTCCAACATTGATTAATAGGATCATTTTCAATGCTTTCTCTTCTTTTAGAAACTCTTATCAAAGTTCTAGGATTTAATTTTACACATTTACTAATCTTACTTAACATTCTTTTATTTGAAATTGTTTTATCAACTAGAGCAATTGTTATTGCACGACGAGTCGCATTCTTATCTTTCGATCGACTTTTCTTACCAATAACATCAATAGCATTAGCGACACTAGATATGACTTGTTCTACTGAATCATCTTTCTTTTTTGGTTTTACAAAAACACCTAATTTTTTCATCACTTTCCTCATTTTCAACATTCTCATCAATTGCACCATGAGTTGACATTGGAATCCTACTTTCTTTCTATAAAAAAACATTTTATATATTTTATTTCCATAATTTCTAATTTGTCTCCAAGAAACTTTACCACAAAGGTTATCTAGCACATCCGTTTCAATTGTAATTTTTTTTTTTCACCTTCATCCATAGGAGTTTCATTTTCATTCACACAAGGGGTTTCATTTTCATTTTCAAATGTAAAAGGGATTTCATTCTCATTTTCATCAATATGAGGTATTTCATTCTCATTTTCATCAATATTATGGATTTCATTCTCATTTGCATTCTCAAAAGATATAATTTCATCATTTTTTTTGTTTCTGCATTGCTTCAACCCTAATATTATTGATCTCATCAATGGTGTATCCAACTTCATCAAAACAAGCAATATCACTATTATCAAAACTTGGGTTTGAACACATACCTGGATAGATTGTTTGAATAGGTGCATTTTCCATATCATTGGGAGGTGGATTTGAATACATACCCAAAGTTGTTTGCATATCATTCAAAGTTGAAGTTGAAGGCATAGTTGGGTTTGTCTTCATAATTGCATTTTCTTCCATATTCACCATCTCCACATTTGCATAATCTACATTCATTTCATCATTCATGGATTCCTCTTCAACATTCTTGGAACTAGATGCTTCCAAATCTTTCATTTGATGAATCCTTTCTCTCCTTTCCCTTTGTCTTTTTGCCTCATCTTTATTTTCTTGAATTTCTTCGAGTGTCATTAACTTTCTACATCTTTTTTTTGTCTTTGCTTATCACCCATGGTTACCAAACCCTCTTTGATGACAAATAAAATAATTCAAGAAACCTATTTTCAAATTGCCACCTCCTTAAAATATTCAAATTAAACTATGTACTATGAAGATCATTTTTTCTATAAACTCTGAAGTACAAAAACATCACGAGTACATCCAAAAATTCTCTTTTTCCAAATCTTCTTGTAAAAAGTTCTTGTACTTGATTCCACTTCAGAAAATTCAACCTGCACTTTGTCTCTTCCAACAATTTGAATAGAATATGCCTTGCACAAGACAAATTTACAATAAAAAATGCAAAAAATGACACTTTCAGACCGTACTGCAGAAAATGAATGTTGCAAGAAAATCGTGTTTTACTAGTATTTTCTAAATTAGAAAAAAATGGATATATTAGAAACACGTATGTGTTCTATTTTAGGAACGTGTACACATTTCATAATGCATATGTGTTTCATTTAAATAACGCGTACACGTTATTTAAAATTTGACTTCCCACACCACATCCAGCGTTGGTTTTAGGCTTGGAAAAGACTTGGCAATCCAAGCCTTAGCCTTTGACCTACAACTAAAAAACCAAGGAAGATTGAAGAAGAATGCCCAACTTTGACAACATGGCTGATGGACTTCTTTTCTGAATCAATCTATAAAATTAAAACCCATTACAAAAAACAATGTCTACTTTCCAAATATATAATTTTTATTAAGATTGGATTATGTTTGCTATTTTTTAATTAATTTCTAAGCAAACTAGTCCTTAAACTTGAAATATCAGGCTTTTTTTGTTTTTTAATAACTTTTTTTGGGTTAAATTTCTTGTAAAAAAAATTATATGGCATCAAAATTTAGAGAATTATCTACACAATGAAAAAAAAAGAGTCAAAAAATGTTTAGTTTAGGTCCAATTATTCTGTCCGTACACATTGATTTTTAAAAACAACAATTAAGGCCAATAAAAAATTAATAAAAAAAAAAATTCAACCAAAAAATTACAAAAAAAATTCCACATTAAACTTCATGTTGTTAGCTCTCTTTTCCCAAAAGGAATTAGCAAAATAATTTTATTTGGGTCAAAAAGTGTTGTCCGTACACGTGCTTGGTATGGTAAAAAAAATGGACTTTTAAAAAGTGGGTTTTATAAATCCCTATCAAAATTTAATTTCTATAATCTGGGTATTTGAATGATTTACATATTTGGAAACTAGATTCAAAATGCCAAATTTCATAGTACTGAATTTTTTAAAGATTCATTGTGTAAGTGCCTCAAATTTTCAGTCCAAGTGTGACAAATTATGAAAAACAGCAAAAACACTTCCACTTTTTGAGCTTTTTGTGTACCCAACTTGCATAAGCCCTGAAGTCGTTAGATGAAGCTTTGATGCTCTTGCAAGTTTGAAGGATGTGGGCGTTGTTAGGTGGAAAGGAATTAAAGCTTGACCATTAAGTGACGACGTTCAGGAGACAATGACTCACATGTAGAGTTTCGCAAAGTCACAACTCTTAGCAATTTTGAGTTTTTCCAAATTAAGCACATGGAAGATGCATTAGAAGGGTGCATAGACCTATTCCTCAATGATTTGACCCTTTTTGAAAAATGTAGAAATCTAGAATGTGGAAGCCGGAGGGTCCGTTGCCTTAAAAATGACATTGAGCACACAAACTTGTGGACGGTAACAGAGGGACAATGGCCTGCGAAGAAATTCCCACGAACGACGATAGAGGAACGACGAACCGCAAAGAAATTCCTGTGGATGACGAAAAAGGGACGACGACTCGCAAAGAAATTCCTGCAATGGTGGTGGAGGGATGGTGACCCGCAAATAAATTCCTATAACAGTGACGAAGGGATGGCGACCCACAAAGAAATTCCCGCAATGGCGGCAAAGGGATGGCGACTCAAAGAAATTCCTACAACAGTGGCAGAGGGACGATGACCCGCAAAGAAATTCCCACAACTTCACAAAACTTAGTAAATTTAATATTTTTCAATTTTAGTACATTGGAAAATGGGGAGAAAGAGTGCCAAGACATATTTCCTCAAGAAATTAGTCATTTTGAAAAATGCAAAAATTTGGAATGCAGAAGCTAGAGGGTCTGCCGCCCTTTACAACGACATTGCTCAAACGTGTTGGAAAAATAAGGACAAACAACTGAGAGTGGGGGGTGAATCAATTGTCACAAAATAATAAACTTTTCAAACTTAACTTAATCTCAGATCTGATGAATAAGCAATTAACCATAAACAATTAACACATCAGAGAGATAAAGAACACCAAGATTATTTTACGTGGAAACCCTGTTAGGGGAAAAACCATGGTGGATGTTATTCCACAAGATTATACCCTGTTCAAAGTATAATGAAAACAATAAAGGAGAATGCACATGCATTCAGACACAGTGCCTAGAGCTCACTGCTCAATTACAGAAGGGGCTCACTGCCCAACAATATAGAATAGGATTAAAATCCAAAGGGTATGAACTGAGAAAATAGCTTCTGCATAAGCCTAATTACAGTTCCAGTTAAGCACAAAAAACTCCTTCAATTTTCACTCAAACTACTTCACACTTCGCTTGGTCTTCTTCACACTCTACTTTGGAATCAAATGATATTCACACATACACACATAGGAGCACACCCAACACACGAAGCACTAATGAAACAATCACTTTTATATATCCACTACACAAAATTTCATCAACTTAGTTTGCCAGAAAAAATAAAGCATATTTGCAATGTCAGCCTAAATTTACAATTAAATTTTCTATGTGGATCAAAACATTGCCAGCCAAAACAATGATGCGAGCCGAAACAATATTCAGAAGTGCGCCAAATATTCAAATTTTATTTTTCAAGGATCCACAACTCGTTACCACCATCATGTCGGCCAAGAACATGAAAACCTGAATGTACGCAAGAAATTGTTTTGACCACGAGAACACCGATCAATGTGGACATACCACAAAGATAGAGCACTATCTAGGAACATTGAAGAACACCAAGAAACAACAGAGAAGCATTCACAACAACTAGAATTACCACAATTACACAATCTTCACTCAGGAATGCTAACAAAGACCACATAAATATTGTCAGACCACAACATGATCAAATCTATATGCGGATCTTTGAAAATTTTGGTAGATGATCTAAATATATTTAGTAGAAAACCCTTTAATCCATAGTAGCTAATCTTCAACGTACAAAACATGACGCCTTCATGACCTACATAGTTCCATTAGGAACCTGGAACACTTTCTTTTATAATTTTCTCAATATCCTCAACATATACAACCTTTAATACACCAAATACTAATAGTGTTGAGATCAATGACAACCACATATCAGCAACACATCCACAACATCCAACAAAACAAACTTTCGCAAATGGACTTCTACGAGCGGACTTCTGCAGTGAAATTTCCGCAATGTCTAAACACATGGAAAATTTGATGCAAACCCCTTTAGGCACGTGAAGACACTCATTTTGTGGGCCCTAGATGATGAAAACTTGAAGTTTTCACACCTTTTTGGAAATGTGGAGATTTGGAAGGGGGAAGCCAGAGGGTCCACTGCCCTTTGAAAATGACAATGAGCACATGGCAACCCACACACAATAGTAGGCAAATAAATTCCTACAACAACGGCTGAGGGACAACGAACCGCAAAGAAATTTCCGCAATGACGTTAGAGGGACAACGATCGGCAAAGAAATTCCCACAATTTCCCGAAACTCAATGAAACCTTAGTAGTTCACTTAGGCACCATAGAAACATCCCAAATCCATAGGAAACTTTTCCCCAAATTCAAAAAATGAAGGAAAAAGCGAAGCAAGAGAGCATGGACCAAGTTAGCAGGAGCAAGGTAAAAGCAGAAAAGGGGGGGGACCTTGTTTCTCTTCTCAGATTTGAACGACTCAGGTGAAAATGAAGGGCAGGGAGTAGCGTTTATAGGACAATTTCCATTAATGACGTGCATTGATTTATTGGTATGGCGAACCCGAGTTAGATGAGATGTGAAAACCTGCACTCGTTTGGATGCTTGGTCAAGGCTTAGACGAAGAAACTAACTGTGGATCTCGCCATGCGGGTGGAAGTTGGGCGTCAGTTGCTACTCAGTGGAAAAACATGAGCGGTGACCCGCATGAGGTGACCCGGAGTTGTGGGTCCACAAGGCTTGGAGGACGTCGAGGCAACGAATGAAGGGAAACCCGTAGGGTCATTTTCGCTAAAGCAAAAGACTTAGTGAAAATCAGGTAGGTGAATCTGGTCAAGGGGAATTTGATCATTCTAAGGCATGTGACCAACTTAGGCTCTAGGAAAAGGGCATGTAAAGTAAGGCAGGAGTAAAACAAGCCATCAGGAGCAACAATGACCTGTCGGGAGCAAAAAAGAGGGGGTCCCTGCCTTTGGTGGGGCGTGTGTGCAAAATATGCACAACAAAAAATTTAGGAATTTTGAACTTTAGCACCATCCTCGATAATGTAACCAAAAATGTTTAATTCCATCCATGTTTAATCAATTGAGATAGAAAATGCATGCATATAACTCAACAGACCAATAAATCCCCTTTTAAGCAATTCATTGACCTAGATATGCTACATTTAATTTATCAACCAGTGAATCATAATTTCTTGGATGGTTTTGGTTCTATATTTGTAGTTAAGAATTCTAAGTTGTCCTAATCAATTGTGTATAGAAGAGTCAAACACAAGTGACTTCATCTAGAAACAAGCTTAACTAAAAACAATTTTATCTAAAAGCAAACCTAACTACACAACAATTGCTATGGGTAATGCTCTTGTGATGACAATGATTAATGGCTCGACTATGTTGTAACTACTTGAAACAATTGTCGATAGCAATTAATTACTACTTAAAAATTCAATTCAACCTTAAATAAAAAAATACAACTTAATAATTTATTTTATTGTTAGTAATAATCTAAACTACAAGGAGTATTGCAGTTACCTCAAGTGGCATCTAGGGGTTAGTTAAACAATGCATTGTAGGGGTTAGTTTATTTTAAAGGCATCTTTTCATCATTAATAACCATAATCAACATAAAACTCTTTTAAATTTCATAAACATTCACACAATCATTTACCAATGTAATATATATCATCCTTAATTCTTTAATACTTAAAATAAGTAGGAAGGTCTGGGTAATGTCTTTGAAAATATTAGAAATATCATGAAAAGTGTGAAACTTAAACAATGAAAAGAGGATAATTTCAGGACTCATCAGCATAAACATGTAATTAAAAGATAAGTATCATAACCATGTGATGATCACAAGATATGGAAGAAAGGTGCATAGGTGTATAATAATGGGAAGTAAAATAAAACAATCATGGTAAGGACCAACATAAATCCATGCCTATAATTAGTGAGGGAAAAATTTAAAATGAAATGTTAGGTATGAGAAATATAAGAATAAATAAGACATCAAAGGGCATAAAATTTATGAAGAAAGACATAAACATGTATAAGAATTGACGAGTGAAGTAAGGAAGAAAGGAAAGGGTTTTCCCCTTACCCCCAAGTAGGGGAAGAAAAATCATGAAATGAGGAATAGAAGGAAAAGTGAGTATGTAAAGCACAAAAAATAAGGCATAGTGAAATTTTTAAAAAATTAATAAGTGAAAAAATGAAAACTAAAAGTATAACTATATCAATAAATAGTTGATAAGTGTTGGTTTGATTTGTCCCTGATGTTAAGAGTTTGTCATTGATGTCAAAGTTGAAAGATACAAGTCCGGTACATGTTGATGTTTTATGGTCTCAAAGGATTAGTTCAGTGTTGCTTAAGAAGATGTTTCATTCATGATGGCATTAATCATTGTTCCATTTCATGGTACTAACGCAAAGGTATTGGTGCAAATTGAAAAGGTGTTGATGCAAAATGAAAAGTGTAGATTGTTGATCATTCAAAGCTATGGTGAGATGGATAGAGTTGGTGTTCATTTATGAAGTCTTCATTCATAGAAATTTCAGTCAAGTGTTAAGATGATATTCAATGAGAATGTTTTCATAAAGACATGGTTGCTAAAAGTTAGTGATGTGAGCAAAGTTTATTGTTGAGATTCTCATTTAGTGTTCTTATAAGGTTTAGGTATATGGTTAATGTCAGAGGCCATAAAGTAATCACTTGGATTGAAGTTTATAAGGGTATTTGAATTTGATTATAGTCTCTTCATTGGTTGGGACCTTATTCTAAACCCTAATGGCATTGTTCATTATAAATTTCTTTATGCTAGTTAATGGTTAATGGTTTGTATTTTTTCGCTAACTCTAAGATCAATGACTTGTGTTAAATTATTTGATTGGTGGGCTTCAAGAATAAAAGGCCAACATTTGAACTTGCAACAGTTATTTTAGGAGGCTTCAATTTGACAAGTTTTTGACAGTCTTTGTCTTCGGTTCAGTTGAGTAACTATTTTGTAAAGCAATGATTAAAAGTGTTTTCCAATTCTTTGTGTAGGAGCACAGGATCAACAGTCACCATGAAAGTGCCAAACCATAGGTCAATGGATCATATTTAATGACTATTTAAATTTTAACGAGTAGGCGATGAGAATGGAGGTTGGCATGCATTATTTCTTCTAAAAATTACTAAAAGCAGTGGTATCCTGTTCTTGTGAAGATATATAAAGAAAGGTGGATATGATCAATATATGATCATAGGTATTTGTTAAAGCGTCGAGAATGGTATCTTCATGAAGGTTTAATGAAAAGAAGGAAACTTGGATGATAGAACATCAAGATTTATATGATGTCTTTGTTCTTTGTTTGCATCCAGAGGTTATGTTTTCTCTACATAGAGTGATCTACACATGGTCATTGATGATTGCCAAAGGATTGAGCTTTATGTGAGATTGTTATTGAGAACATGGTTATGTGAATGTATTTATTTTTGTTGTTTATTTAATTCAAGGCAGGTTACATTCATGAAGTGTATTATTTGTGAAATGTGTGCTTTGTGAGAGGGTTTTGAAGGTTTTGAAAGCATGATTTTGTTCAGATAGTATACGATTAGGGAGATTTGAATAAGAGTGATAGATGATGCTACTGTATTATTTTATTCAAGGAGTAAGTTTAGTCTTGCACAAGAATGTGATCTAATAGAGATCATTGATTCTTGAAGCTTAATTGGATAGTATACTATAGTGTTTTGGATGTATAAATATCCATGTGATAGTAGTCTATAGTTGTCTAAATTTGATTATCTTAACTGAAGATATAGTTGTGTAAATGTTATTCTTGTGTCATCAGAAGATTATGGTCAAGGTGCGTGAATAAAGGAGATGGTTTTTGTTGAATTGATGATGCAAAGATATATCACATGAGTAGTGGATTTTTTTGAAACAAAGTAACCCTCTAATTTTTGTTTGTTTCTTATGAATTTGACACCAACGAGGTGTTGCCAGTGAGGCATATTGTTTTGCTAGTGAGGCATAAAATTTGATACCATTGAGGTGTTGCCAGTGAGGCATAAAATTTGATACCAGTGAGGTGTTGCCAGTGAGGCATATTGTTTTGCTAATGAGGCATAGAATTTGATACAAGTGGCGTGTTTCCAGTGAGGCATTTTTTTTGCTAATGAGGCATATAATTTGATACAAGTGAGGTGTTGCCAATGAGGAATAGAATGTAACCAGTGAGGTTTTGGGTTAGTGAGACCTTATTGGATGTTGTGGTCATGTTGCTGATATGTCGTTATCATTGATGTCAACACTATTAGCATTAGTGCATTTGAAGCTGTATATGTCAAGGATACTGAGAAAATTGTAATGGAATGAGTTGCAGGTTGTCAGTGGTGAAGTGAAGTTCTATCTGTCGGTGAGTTCTATAAATTGTTGATAAGAGGTTGTGGAAAAAAGGGTTTGTTGCTGAGTGTATCTAGTTTATCCACATTGAGTTTTAGAGATTTACGTGAAGATTTGATCGAGTTATGAAGATTTACATTCTGACAGTTTTTTTGTTACTTCAATTTGTGTTCCTGAATGAAGATTATGTGATTCCAGTTAGTTTAGTTGCTGCGGATGCTTCTATGGTAATTCATGATGCTTGTAGATATTTCTAGATCATGCTCTATTTGTGTTGCACATATGTGTTTATCGTTGTGCTCGTGATCCGAGATTTTCTCTTGAGTGTTCATGTTTTTCATGTTCTTGGCCAACAGGGTGTTGAAGCATGTTGTGGATCTTTGAGGAGAAATTAATTGAAGTGTCTTTGTGCTGGAGTTGTTGTTTTGGGTCTTCACTATGTTGTGGCCAACCTTGGTTGGTTCACATTGAAAATTATCTATTTTTTTGGGCTGAAAGTTTGTATTCATTTTATTATTTCTTTGTGGTCAACTTGTACCGATGTAATTTCATGCTGCAGATATATAAGAGCAATTATTTATTCAAATTGAAGTGTGCAAGGGTGTGATTCTATGTGTGTGTGAATATTGTTCAAATAATTTGAAGGCAGAGTAGAGTGTGAAGAAAAGTGAAGAAGAATGAAGAAGTGTTCATGTGCTTCACCGAAACTATAATCAGGCATTAGCAAATGCTATTTTCTCAGTTCAAAATCTGGATGGTTGTAATCTGAATCTTTCCATAAGATAGTGTGTCTTCCTTTTGAATTGAGTAGTGAGCTCTAGGTAGTGTGCTTGAATGCATGTGCATTTCTCATTTATTCTTCTTATACTTTTAACAGGGTATAATCTTGTGGACTGACCTCCACTATGGTTTTTCCCCTAACAGGGTTTCCATGTAAAAACTATTGGTGTTATGTGTGTTTCTGATGTGTTGTTGATTCATTCTTTCATTGATATTGATCAGATATGAGAATAAGGATTAATAAGTTTAATAAGTTTGAAATTCGGTGACAACTGATTCACCCCCCCTCTCAGTTGTCTACCCTTGTGTTGCCAACAATTGGTATCAAAGCTTAGTCCTTGGAATAATTTTAACGACTTGAGGTGATATGGGATGGCGACATACAAGAAGGATAGTCTAAGATTTGATGGAGAAAATTATTCTTTGTGGAAGACTCGAATGGAGTGCCATCTGAGATGCATTGGTGAACCCTACTCGAGCATTACAAGTAATAGGTATTGTTATGCCATGCATAACCACCCCATTTTATTTTGGAACAAAATGGGTCCCCCTTTTCTTTTGTTTTGCTCAACTTTGGTTGTTTGGTTGGATCTTAGGAGTTGTTTGTTTTGCTCCTAAGTCTGTCTTTTCCTCTGTCAGAGGTGGGTCCGGAACCAAATCTAAACATGGAACTCTTTCAAGGTTTCTAGTTCGAATATCATTCCGACTCTGACTTCGTCTTCTCTTTTGTTTCTCCTTTGTTCTGTTGGTTGTTTTCAACAAACACTTGGGTTGGTCTGTCCTCTTGTTTTTTGGTCATTTCCTTGTGTTTTGTTTGTTTGCTCGCGTGGAAGCAGAATCAGGATTGGAACGAAAGTATGAAATTTCAAGTTTCCATATTGTGTCCCTGTTCCAACTTCGTCTTTGCTCATTTTCTTCCTCATTTTTTTTGTTGTTTGGGCTGGGTCCAGTGTTCACTCTGGTCCCGCTTCCCTTGTGTTTGTGTGTTTTTTTCTTTGCTTTTTGGTTGGGACCAGAGCTAGACCTGGAATCGAACTTCAAACTTTGTGAAGTTCCATTTTTCGGTTTTATCTCCGCCCTCATCCTCTTATGTTGTGTTTTGGTCATTGTCCTTTTGTTGGGGCTAGATCCGGGGTTGGAGATTAAGTAAGGAAATTTGTGTGGGTTTCTTTATCTTGTCTCCAACCTAGATCCATGTCTAACTTACCTTTTGATGTTCAGTGGACTTGACTTAACTATCTGTTCACGTCGTTGGCTCCGTCTCTGAACTACCGTATTTATGGCATTAAATGCAGCCTGTTTGCACGTGCGAATTAATGTTTAAAGGTTTAATCATGTTTAAACTACCTCATTATCATTATTATTCAAATTATCTAAGCAAACCACGGCCAGGAAAGTCTCAAAAGGATTGATTTTATCATGGAGGCAAATTGCAGAGCGAATCTTGGCTAAATTCTGGTCAGTCATGAGGAGTGCTTTGAGGTAGGTTTCTTTGCTTTTCCGTCTCCCGTTTGTTCTTTTGGGTGTGTTGTTTTAGCGTATTCGTAGGAGGGTTTTGTTCTGTGAATTTTTTTGCTTGGTTGTGTTTGTTTTTTCTTTTCTTTTTCTATTTGTTTGGTCCTTTCTTTTCTGTCCCGTTCCGTTTTGGGTTTGTCTTTCGTTTGTCATTTTGTTTTGTCGTTTGTTCTGTTGTCACTTCTGTGACAGGTCCATTTTTTTGTGCTTTGGTTTTGAATAGGGTTTCAATTTTTGAGGTGTTTCCTTGCTTGGGTGATGAAGTTCATCTTGAAATCCTATTCCTGGTCTTCCCGCGTTGATTCTGTATTGTCCGTGTGGGATTCTCATTATGCCCTAGTTTTTAGAAATAGCGTGTTGAGCGAACTAGGGTTTGTGCTCGACAACCTTTACAAAATGACATTTTCTAGGGTTTAAATGATCTTTGTATGAAGGAATTTTTGGAGGATTAAATTATGCTATTCCTGGTTTCCTTTAAGCCCATGTGACCCAGGGTTTAAAGTTTATATGACTGTATCTTGTTTGAAATACTCTCCATTTGCTGGAATTATTCCATTCCCGTTCATTATGTGTGTCTTTATACCTTGTTCTTATGCGAAACTGGTTCTAGAGTGGAAGTTGAATTTGGAACTAACAACTAGTTCTGGTCCAGTTCCCGTTCCGGTCCCACTTCGGACCTTGTTTTGGTTCTTATCCAGTTTCGATCCCGGCCCCGCCACATGATAAGAACTATCTTTTATGCCTAATACTTCTATGGTTCCGCCTCTGACAAAGGAATAGTTTGACTAAGTAAATATTATCTAAGGAGGATGGAGAAGGGATTATATGATTGACTAACCTAGATGTTTTGTTCTTCTAATACAAGAAGTTGTTGCATGAATCAAGAAATGTCGGGGGCATCAGATGAGGCCTCTCAGAGAAGCTAACCAGGTGAAACTTCATGGAAAGGAGTTAGACCTAAGAAGATCAAGGTGGAACAAATTCCCTATACCTTGAGATGTAAGCATAGGGAGGTTTCCCTCACAGCTAGCAAAATTGATTCCGACTGGACTGATGTTATTGACACCAATTTGGGTGCTTTTAACTACGAGGAATTGCATGAGGAGACATTCACTGAGGAACAGGTCACTAGAAGGACATAAAGGATTGTTCAATCCAGGCTGGAACATGTTGCACTCTTCCCCCTATCTATCCAACATCCGGAGTTGATTTTGGCAGTAGCTGGGGAATATAATCCTGCTACTAGGTAGTGTGTGGATGTAAAGGGTAATGCCATTATTGACTTCACACCTCCAATGATAAAATTCCTATTTAATATACCTAATCCCAAAAATCCTAGGCAATTGAATGAAGCAAAAGCTTTGAAGCTTTACAGTGATTATAAGGAGAGGAATATATTTCACATGAATAAGACTTGGATGAGGATGGAGAAGAAGTCTCTGACCAAGCTTCCAGACTAGCCTAAGAGGGAAGACTTTAGTAAAGATATTGCAGATATAATCATGTTCCTTTCTAGGGTGTTTGGAAAAAGGGATGCTTCACTGTTTAAGGAATGGATGTTTCCTTTTATCCAAACTATTTTGGATGGGAGGCAACAATTTGACTAGTCAATGATAGTATGAGACAACATTCACAATCAAATGATAAAAGTGAGAGAAACCAAGCATTTCTTTATGACCTCCTATGTAGTTTATGCAGCTACCCGAGTGGGGATTTTTCTTGGACTTCAAACAGTGGGTATATTGGGGGAAGCCCAAGGAAAGAAGAGAGTGTGGGAATATTATAATCAACTCACCTTGCAGGAATCAGAGCAACATTATAGAAGGGTAAATGATGCCTTTCTTTATGTCTTACTTAATGGTGATGCGGGATATAGGCTTAGCAGGGAGGCAATGGATTTTGTGAATGAATGGGGGCATTGGTTCATTTAGTACCCCACATTCACCTATTTCAAGTTAATAAGTTTTGATGGTCACCCCCATTTGCTACCTAGATGTTGTGGTGATAGGATCATTCTAATGGAGTTTATTTATCAAGCCTTGGCTGTTAAATTCCAGATTGGCAACAAACACAAGACTGGTTGCCATAAGTTTCCAATGAAGCTGGGAGTCTTTAGATGTCCACACATTCAGGCAGCTAAGGTCATTTGTGATGAATTAGTTTATTTAAAGTTGGTCTTGTACATTGCAAGGAAGTACTATGACCCCAAGCACAAAATGAGGGCTTTGCTTCCCAGTGTCTTTGATAGGAACTTTAATTTGTTGGAGGATTTTTGGGAGGACTTGCAGGATGAATATGACCTTAGGAAAAAGAATTATGAAAGGATACCTATCCCACTTATGGTTGATTTTGGGATAAAAGAAGACATTCCAGAAACATTGTCTGATGATGGGATAGTTTTGGATCTTGGGTATGATGTAGACAAGATTGGTACTAAAGATCTTGATCCAATAGATTGGAATGCTAAGGAGACAATTGACATAAAGCAGATTGCAAGACTGGTGCTGGATAGGAGTATTCAATGGGTGAGTTTGAGGACTAATCAGGCCGTGGCTCAATCATTTAAGAAGAGGAAAGTTGTAGGTACCACCCAAGGATATAAAAGGGGAAAGAGAAGGATGGCACCTAAGGAGCCTTTAGAGTTTATGCCTTCTAATACACAAGAGGAGGTGGTTCCTCAAGACCTTCCAAAGGTGCAGGAAGATGAAACAATTGTGGAGGTGGGGGCTTCTACATTTGTTGCAGGGGAGGTATCTACTCAGCCCTCTGATGCACAAGAATTAGGTCAAAAATCACCAAAGGGATCCCTCCATGATGAAGCAGAGGTCTTAAAGCGAATGGAGGATGAAATTGAGATACATAATATAGAAACAGATTCAGAAAAGACTCCATCTGATAAAGAGCATCATGCATTAACATCTTTTGATATGGAAAATGATGCAGGGACCAAACACATATTGATTGAGGAAGATCAGTGGAAACTCTTTGAAGATGCAAAAAGAGAAGCTGATGCTAAGGTACAAGCTAAGGCATCAACTAAGCAACAAGAGGAGGAGGCCAAGACACAATTTGAATTGGTGGTCAAGCAGAAGGAGTTGGAAGATAAGGTCAAGGCTGATGAATTAGCTCAACAACAACAACAAAAGGAGCAGGAGCTCAAGATACAAGAAGAGAGAGATAAGTTGATAATGTAGCAGAAGATTCATAACCTTGAAGAGGAGAGGGCCCAACAAAGAAGAGAAAAAGAAGCCATTGAATCTAAGCTCAAGGCACAAGAAGAGGCTTATAGGAAAAGGGAAGAGTAAGAAAGTTTGAAAAGGGAAAGAGAGGCTATTGAGATTGCTGAATATGAAAAGAAGTCCAAGGAGGCATGGGACTATGTTGAAGAGCTGAAGAAGCATCGGGATCAAATGTTACAGAAAAAGAAAGAGGAAGAGGAATGTTTAAAGCAGGAGTTGGAGGCTAAAAGGCTGCAAGAAAAGAAGGATAAAGAGGAAGCATGAAGGTTAGCACAGGAAAAGGAACAAAGTGATCAAAAAAATGTGCAAGAAGTTGATTCTCAACCGGGGCTTACATTGTTACAACCTTTGTCTTCCACTACTGTTGCTTCTTCTTCAGCCTAGGAAACCACTACTCCTAGTGCTCCTACTTGGTTAAAACTAGACTTGGAAAGAAAACAAGTTGTTCAACCACAACCGTTGAATTGGGAGGAAATGATGAAAGAAATTGGGAAGGAGAAACCTAAAAAGAAGGCCCGGGTTCTTCACTCTACTAGGTTCATTGATGTTGGAGAGATTGTTGCTGAATGTGCCATACCCATGATGGAGAAGAGCCGTGATGATATGAAAATCACTGATTATCAGTTGGGGGCGGTAAATTTAGGAAAGCCTACAAGAAACCAGCAAATGAGTTTGATTGATATTGTGGCCTCTTCAACTAAATCCCAGATGATCAAAGATAAAAAAAAGGAAGGATGAGCTTAAGGCTCAATTGGATCAGCTTCATAGGTTTTTGAAAGATGTTTCAAGTCCCATTTCCCAACAAGCTGCTCTTCCTGAATCCCTAGTTTTATTAACTTAGAGAGAAGTAGATGATTTGGTTCAAATGAAAAGCAAGGTAGGAATAATGGATAAATGGTTGGATAAGCTCAACCAGGAGGTGGATGATGTTCTTATTGAGGGTTCTAAAATTCATAAGGCTGCTCTTGAATTGGCAGAGGATCTAGATCAACAGGCCAAGGATCTGGATAAGCAGGACGATGAATACAAGGAATGTGTTAAAAGGATTGAAGATATTAGAAAAGTGCCCAAGTCCACATTGCTGGAATATTCAATTCTTGAGCATGGTAATGTAGATTTTTTGGAAAAAACTATGAGCATCATAAGGTATAAGTCTAGGGCTATTCATGGGAATCAAGAAGAAGTCCAAGAAATGAGCAAGGATTTGAATCAACAGATGGTTGAATTAGAGGAAATTGTAGCCATTTTAATTAACCTATATTCCTCAAACAAAGAAGGCCTATCTTTGGATAAACTAAGGGAGAAATGGAGGGGTAGGTTTGAGGAAATTATGCAAAAGGGAGATGATGGGGAAAATTTATTATTAGATCAGTTTATGAATATCAATGAGGAGGTAAGAACTGCTAGAAGGGAGTTAATCAAGTTAAAGGAGATGCAAAGGTTAGTTTCTGCAGAATTTGAAAGGATCAAATTTGAAGGTGATTGGCTAGATGGGTCGGATTCAGGTACTCTTCAACAAGTGTTCTATAGTTATGACAAGTACATCCTTGAGCATTCAGTGCAAAAGTGACCAAACTCTTTTCACCATACTCAATATCTTCTTTTCTCCTCTTTTATGGGTTTTGACATAAGCTCAACTCTGAGTTTGATCCGTCGGTTTCACTTTCTTCTTGGAATATCATATTTCTTGTTGGCGCAACAGAGTAATTAGCCTTGGAACAAGAGTTCACGAGTCCACTTCTGTGTTCAGTTCCATTTCCATTAATTGTGGATCTTGATTGATAATTGAGAAACTTGTGCATGTGGCACCCTATATGTATTATTAGGTTCTACTTTGTAAAGGTCAACTAATTGAAGGAAGATCAACCACTTGATGATAGAAAATAGAGATTAGATCTAGGATTTCTATGGTTTAGGAGAGATACTCTAAAAGTTCAGTAAAAATTGGTTATTTTACAATTTTTCATACATTTTCATGTTATGGTTTTAAATTTTGGATCTATTTTGATAAGGTTAATGGTACATGATCAATCCATACGCCAGTGATTTTTGTTGTGCTTAATCATTTCTTATTTGATGAAAGTCAATAGAAGGAACTAGATTCAAGATTATATCATTGGATTATTTGTGGATGAAGTTGTTATCGTATTCATTTTGATTTGTGTTTTAGATGATGAGTGAGTAATTTGTTTGAAGTAAGTTTAGTAATGTTGATGGTATTTGAATTAGCATTATGGATGTATGCAGTAGCATAGTTTATTCTATGGATTGCATCTTGCTATAGTTGTGGTTAGGTGGAATAAAAACTCATTATTGATATGCATGTCTAGATATGTAAGAATTTTACTCATGTTTCTTTGATTTGAAGCTCTGATTCATCTTTTTCTTTTATTTAAACCTCGCCCAACGTAGACTAATTGATGCTATGCAGTCCTATTCCTTGTTACCAACAAAGGCCCCTTGAATATTACAGTTATATCAACCACTGTGTGATATTAGCATAATTGAGAACCAATTACCAAGACCTTGGGAGTTAGGTCACCATGTGTTATCTTTCTCTTTCAGGAGAAATAGAATAGTAATATTCTGTTTAATGTTGTTGTGCTGTTTTGACCCTCAACAGGTATGTTATTCCATCGAATGGTACTTATGCTGAGTATAATATCAGGGCTAAGGAAGCATTGTTGAGTGCTTTGACTGATATTGAGATGACTAATGTTATGGATCTGAAGACTGCTTATGAGATTTGGAAAAAAGTTGGAAACTTTGTATGAAGGTGATGCTAAAGTGAAGATTGCTAAGTTGCATAGTCTGAAAGGGAAATATGAGATGTTGAGAATTGGTGATGATGAAAATATTACCACTTTCATGCAAAGAGTGAATGAACTTATGTGTGGTATCAGATGTGCTAGTGGAAAGTTGGAAGAATCAGAGATTGTTGCTAAAGTGCTTAGATCCTTGCCTGATGCTTATAAAGTCAAAGCTACAACTATTGAAGAGCTCCGAATTGTAACAAATGTAACTAGAGATATGTTAGTTGGTAAGCTGACTAGTTTGAGTTGAGAAAATTTGGTGATGCCCTTCCTAAGGTTGAATCTGCATTTAAGGCTACTACTTCTAGAAGAGATAGACATAGATATGATCCGGGTGAGAGTTCATCTAGAAACACATTCAAGTATGAGGATGAAATCAAACAGATTGAAGAAGAATAAAGAGAGCTGGAAGAGCTGGAAGCACTTATTGTCAAGAAAGTACTGAGAGGAAAAGGTAAGTATGAAGGAAAATTGCCTCTTAAATGTTTTTCTTGCAATAAAATAGGTCATTTTGCATCAAGGTGTCTGGAAAGAGATTCTAAACCAAGACATAACAAGCAAAAATTTCAAAAGAAGTGTTACTATGTTGTTGATGAAGGTGTGACATATGATGAATCTTATAAAGGTGAAGACGAATGGGTGTTTATTGCTATCAAGGAAAATGATCCTATATCTACTGAATTTGCTAGTTGTACAAATATGGAAAAATCCCTAGCTGCTGGAGTTGAAGAAAAAGATGAATGGGTAATTGATAGTGGATGTTCACATCATATGATTGGAGACAAAAGTAAGTTTGTAAGCTTGGAAAATTATGATGGCGGTGTTGTGAGATTTGGTGATAACACAACTGGTGTGATCTATGTTAGAGTAATAAGTTATTATGCTTAATTAATTATATCATATTGATTAATTAATTAAGTCACTTATTCCTCTTGGTTACTTAAGCTAAACTTAGGCACATTAATAATTAATTAATTATTAAGTGTGCACACTAGGGTTTCATTTAGGGTTTCCCTTTTAGGGTTTCTTGATCTCGTTCATAAGGATTGATCTCTTTGTAATAATTGATTCTCTTAATGCATTTTTACTGTAAGGTTTACAAAACATCTTCTTGGCTTTGCATGTCTTTTTCATGTGACATGTATCCCTTTGCATGCAGGTGATCTTGGTTTTCTAACATGGTATAAGAGCCTTGATTTGTAGCCCCTTCTCAGATTGTTGGAGAGATTCATTGCGAAGTTCGTTCAGGATTCCTCAAGGGTTTTATACCTTGAGTTTGTCTTTCTATTTGGGTGCTCTTGCATGGTTACTTTTGGGGCACGTTGGAGGAAATCTGAGCTCATATTCAAGTTCAGGGTTGTCGAAAAAGTCAAGATCGACTTTTGTTTCGCTTGAATCCGACATTTTATGCTAGAGTTATGAGGGTTTGAAGATTTGTCAGATCTAGGAGTTGCGAAGCTTCTGGTGCATTTTCAGGCAGATTGGACCTCACCATCAAATCTAGAGTGTCTGAGAGATGAAAAATGACATATAACTCGCCTATATTCGGCATCAGCTATTTCTGAGGAATTTTTTTTTTTGCTCATACGGCTTTGTAAGCCATCTGCACGCGGATCGAAGTATTCAAAAAAAAATTATCAATAAAAACAATTATCTTTTTTCTAAAAAAAAATCAGCAATTTTTAATTGTCAAAAACTTTATTTTCAAAAAACTTTTGAAAGCTTTGGAAAAAGATTTTTGTTTTTTAAAAAAAGACATGTGAGGTACGTACCCTCTACACAGGTACATACCTGTAGGGTACTGTGCAGGTACGTACCTGCACAGTGTGCCTACGTAGTACTCTGTACAGTGTACTCTCCATTGTTTTTAATATTTTGTTTTTTCAAAAAGTTTTTTTTATATATGTTTTTTCTTAAATAAAAAAATATGCATGTAATTTTTAATTATTTTTTTTAAAAAGCAATTTTTTTCTAAAATAAGTTCAAGAAATCCGCCGACAGCCATTTGGCTGTCAAATTTGGGCCCATATTTTTGCTGTGACGGCCGTATGACCGTCAAATTTATTGGCGCATTGTGTTTTCTCAATTTTGGAGCAGTGTTCACGAAATCGAGTGTATTTCTTGTATACAATCTCCGTTTTTTGCTAACAAGATACCGTTGGAAAGCTAATTCCGACGTTGATCCAATGGTACTGGTGTTTTTACCAGATCTTATTCCAGATTTATTTTGCAGGCCTTTGAACTCAGATGTTAATGTTTTCACTCCGGAGGGCATATCTTTTGACTCGGTGATCCTTTTTTCGTCATTCTTACGGCGTTGGAAAGCTGATTCAGTCCTCTACATAGATCTGAGGTCTATTTCTATTTTCTATTTATGCATGTTTAGTATGCTCTCCTTTTACAATCGTTGGGTTATTGTAATAAATGAACTATGATAAAGTTCCATTTAGGGGGGGTTTCTTGCATAATAAATCTGATTAGAGTGTGCATGCACTTTGATCTCCATATTCATATTGTTTTGATGGAAAATCGCATGAGTTTATTTGGTCTCTTAGTTTCTTTTGGCCATATCTTTGCTTAGCTAGACACATCGTTGATTCACATCGGTTCACACTTTAGATTGAGGGCCTATGGTTAATGATCCGCATTGGATCCATCTCAGTTTGAGGGCCATATTTTTATGGTTAATGTTCTAGAGTCTGTATGGTACTCCTTCCCATGGAAGATTTTTAGTCTCAGTTTGGCATCGACATTGAGTTACACGCCTTCCAAATTATGTCATCATCTCATCTCCTGTTGCTTCACGGATTCTAGGGTTGTTCCAGTTTGTGAGTTTTTGGGTGTTTTGTGGCATCGGGTCTGCTGTCACATTATCATGATTCCGGTTTTGGTTTCAGTTGTAGACAGAAGTATCTTTCCTTGCTTGTCAGATTTCAGTTCCAGTGTTACTCCACAGTGTTCTTCCAGTGCTTCTTGTAGCAGTCATCTCATTGTAGGGGGGGTTTTGTCCCACTGGGTTTTCCTTCTCTACTTCATTATTGCATTTGTACTTGGGTACCTGATCAGGCCTTGTTGCCGGGACCCATTCATGCTATCTTGCATTCATCTTAGTTTTAGGTGCATGCTTTATTTGCTTCTCCCTAAGTTGCACTTATGGGGGGGTGTTGGTGTAATTAATATTTAATTACACTTTGCATAAGTTTACTTAGGTAGTATTTAATTCCTAAGTTATAGGATCTTATCTTTATCTTTCGAGCTATCTTGTTGCTCAAGATAAGATTAGGTTTATGCATCTTTGCTTTTATAAAGCAAATCATATCTTGTAACTATTGAAATTCTCGAATAATTATAGTTGCACATATTTTTGCAATGGCTTCTACTTTTTCTGATTTTCTCTTATGTGGAAGGTATTCTGGTTTGCAAACTTGCAGCTGCGTGTTCGTGATCTGAAGATATGGCCTTTCAGTGAGTTTCTAATGCAAGGGTTTCCACAGACATCTTTTTTGCAAGATCTGGGGGTAGCCTATTTTTTGGGGCACTTTGAGCAGAAACAGAGGTCACCATTGTGTTTGCAGCGGCCAAAAACCCTAAAAACGCCCTTCGTTTCATCGATTTCTGAGCAGTTGGTCCGGAAGGTATTTTTTTTTCTCTGGGGGTCGTACGACCTCCCTAGCATGTCTTTCGATGCACGAAAAATAATTTTTTTTTGAAAAAAACATGTTTTTTTGATCCATGGGCCGACGCCTCCAGTTCTAAATAGATCTGCCGCCCGGAGGCCACCGGGCGGCCACCATACTGCCGCTGCCGCCCCACTCCACTGCCCATCCGCCTCCTCTGTCCAGCCCTTGCGGGCTCCAGCCGCTTTCCCCCGGTCACATGGAGGACCGGGGGCCTCCTGCCTAGCCCCTGTGGGCTCTTTTCGCCAGTCGGCGGTCATATCTATGACCAAGTGCCCACAGTCAGCCCCTGCCACCAAAGTATATTTCAACATATTCAGCGAATATTCCGTCAACATGCGTAGGAAACCGGCAACCGTAAAAATTTTCCAGCGGGGGGGGCATTTTTTTTTGCGCCGACGGCCAGATGGTCGTCAAATTTAGGCTCGCTTTTTGCTGACATCAGCATGACGTCATGATGACGTCATCCGTACGGCCGACCCTCTTTGCCCCTCCTAGCCCTGATTTTCCCTAAAAGAGCAGTTTTTTTCTTTTGGTCATAACTTGGGCATACGGTATCGAAATCAGGCAAACGAGATATCGCCGAAAAGCTAGTTCCGAGCACTTTCCAGTAGTGTAGTTTATTTTACAGTATTTTTCTGTTTTACCACATTTATTGCTGTTTGAAGTCAGATGTAAATTTTATGCTTCCAAGCTCATAACTTTTTGCCACGATCTCCGATTTTCGCTATCTTTGCGGCGTTGGAAAGGTATTGAGGAGCTCTATGTTGCTATCCATGCACTTTTTCTATATCTATCCTAGGTTGATCGCTTAGTCCAGATTTGTCCCGATGGGTTGTTTGGAGATTACTTGGATGTTTTGGCAGCTGGGAGGGTGTACCTTGCATCTTTGCACTTCATTTTCAGTAATACATCATTCAATAATCGCTTGCTGCTTTATAGATTCTAGAGTTGTTCTCGTTTGGAGTTTTCAAGTGTTCCGTGGCATCGGGTCTACTGTTGCTTTATCATGATTCCTTGAGTCAATCAGTGACTCTCATCCAGTTTCAATAGTAAACAGAAGAATCTTTCCATGCTTGCTAATATCAGGTTCCAGTGTTAACCCCCGGCAGACATAACCGGCGATGGAATATTCTGGGACGGGTAGGGTAATATCTGACATTTCAATGGCATATTCTGGGCAATCACAAAATATTCTGTTACCTGCACAGGAAACCGGTGGCTAAATTTTTTTTCTTGATGGGGGGCGGTTTTTTGCCCCGACAGCCTCCCGGCCGTCAAATTTAAGCTCATTTTTTGCTGACGTCAGCATGACGTCATCCGTACGGCCGGCCCTCTTTGCCCTCTCCTAGCCCTAATTTTCCCTAAAAGAGCAATTTTTTTCTTTTGGTCATAACTTGGTCATACGGTATCGAAATCGGGAAAACAAGATATCGCCGGAAAGCTGGTTCTGAGCTCTTTCTAGTAGTGCTATTTATTTTTCAGTATTTTACTTTTTTTCTATATTTATTGCTGTTTGAAGTCAAATGTTGTTTTTGGACTTCTGAGCTCATAACTTTTTGCCACGATCTCCGATTTTCGCTATCTTCGCGACATTGGAAAGGTATTAAGAAGCTCTATGTTGCTGTCTATGCACTTTTTCTGTATCTATCCTAGGTTGATCACTTAGTCCATATTTGGCTCGATGGGTTGTTTGAAGATTACTTGGATGTTTTGGCAGTTGGGAGGGTGCATCTTGCATCTTTGCACTTCATTTTCAGTAATCCATCATTCAATAATTATTTGCTACTTCATAGATTCTAGAGTTGTTCCTGTTTGGAGTTTTCGAGTGTTCCGTGGCATCGGGTCTGCTGTTGCTTTATCATGATTCCTTGAGTCAATCAGTGACTCTCATCCGGTTTCAACAGTAAATAGAATAATCTTTCCTTGCTTGCCAGTATCAGGTTCCAGTGTTACTCTACAGAGTTCTTCCAATGCTTCTTTGCAGCATGACATCTCATTGTAGGGGGGTTTTGTCCCACTGGGTTTTTCCCTTTTTACCTCATTCTTGCATTTGTAAATAGGTACCTGATCAGGCCTAGTTTCCGAGACCCATCTTTGCTTTCATGCATCTTATTCTAGTGTTTTAGCTTCTTCCTAAGTTCATCTTAAGGGGGGGTGTTAGAGTAATAAGTTATTATGCTTAATTAATTATATCATATTGATTAATTAATTAAGTCACTTATTCCTCTTGGTTACTTAAGCTAAACTTAGGCACATTAATAACTAATTAATTATTAAGTGTGCACACTAGGGTTTCATTTAGGGTTTCCCTTTTAGGGTTTCTTGATCTCCTTCATAAGGATTGATCTCTTTGTAATAATTGATTCTCTTAATGCATTTTTACTGTAAGGTTTACAGAACATCTTCTTGGCTTTGCATGTCTTTTGCATGTGACAGGTATCCCTTTGCATGCAGGTGATCTTGGTTTTCTAACAATCTATGACAAAGGATGCATTTCTCTTGATGGTAAGAATAATACTGATGATGTTCTGTATGTGGAAGGCTTGAATCATAATCTTTTGAGTGTTGGTCAGATGGTTGATAAGGGTTACAATCTTCAGTTTAAGGATGGAAAGTGTAGAATATTGGGATGTTCTGGAAATGTGATTGCATCAGGTACAAAAACAAAAGGTAATATCTTTCACTTAAATGCTGCTAGTAAAAGTTGTTTGATTGCTCAAGTTGATGAAAGTTGGTTGTTGCATAGGAAAATGTGTCATGTTAATTTTGATAACATTTTCAAGATAAGTTCTACTAAGGCTGTGAGAGATCTACCTAAGCTAGTAAAACCTATTAATGCCATATGCAAGGAATGTCAGTTGGGGAAGCAAACTAGAATTTCATTTCAGAGCAAACAACATTGTTCAAATGAATTGTTGGAGCTTTTGCATACTAATTCGTGTGGTTCCTCTAGAATAAATTTTTTACAAGGTTACATGTATTTTATGTTGGTTATTGATGATTATTCAAGAATGATGTGGGCTACTTTCTTAAGGCAGAAATCTGAAGCGCTAGAAAAGTTCAAAATATTTAAGGCTATGGTTGAGATAGAGACAGGTCTGAAGATTAAATGTATGAGATCAAATAGAGGTGGTGAATTCACTTCTAGTGAGTTTAATTCTTTTTGTGAAGAACATGGAATAAAGGGACAATTATCTAAACCGCAGACCCCTCAGCAAAATGGAGTTGTGGAAAGGAAGAACATAACAGTTCAAGATGCTACTAAAACTATGATGTTGGAAGGAAATGTCCCTCATATCTATTGGAGAGAAGTTGTGAGTACTGTTGTGTATATTCTCAATCTGGTACAAATCAAAGGTGATACTGGTAAGACCCCTTTTGAGCTATGGAATGGTCATAAGCCTACTGATGGATATTTCAAAATCTTTGGGAGTAGATGCTATATCAGAAGAGATGAAGATATAGGAAAGTTTGATGCTAGGAGTGATGAGGGAATCTTTTTGGGTTATTCTACTAAAAGCAAGGCCTATCGGTGTTACAATAAAAGATTGAGGAAAATGGTTGAAAGTGCAAATGTCAAGGTTGATGAAGACTTAGGTACACCATCCAGAACCTGTAGATATGATTCTGATGATCAAAATGTTAGTACAAATAAGGGAAAGCTAGTTCAAACTACAAATCAAGTGCAAATCATTCTGGTGGATCAGGAGAATCAAGAGGAAGAAGAAACCGGTGAAGTTGCAGAAGAGAGAACATAAGAGCCTGAAGTTCAAGAACATTCTAAGAAGACTCTGAGGTATGTAAGATTGAATCATTCAGAAGATTAAATTATTGGTGATTAGAGTAAAGGTGTCCAGACTAGGAGAATAATTGCAGAAGAATATTGCTTGATTTCAAAGACTGAGCCTACTAGTGTGAATGAAGCATGCAAAGATGAACATTGGGTTGAAGAAATGAAATGAGAGCTACAACAAATTGAGAAAAATGATACATGGATTCTTGTTCCTAGACCTAAGGATAAAAATGTAATTGGAACTAAATGGGTCTTTAGAAACAAATTGAATGAGCAAGGAGAAGTGGTTGGAAACAAAGCAAGACTGGTATGCAAAGGATATTCACAGATGGAAGGAATTAATTTTGAAGAGACTTTTTCCCCTGTTGCTAGAATTAAAGTTGTAAGATTATTTCTTGCTTATGCTGCTTACAAAGATTACAAGGTTTATCAGATGGATGTCAAGTCTACTTTTCTAAATGGCCTAACTGGAAGATGAGGTGTATGTTGAGCAACCTGATGGATTTCAATTGACTGATAAGGGAGATATGGTATGCCAGTTGAAGAAAGTACTGTATGGACTTAAGCAAGCCCCTAGAGCATGGTATGCTAGATTGTACAAGTATTTGTTGAAGCTTGGATTTAACAAAGGTACTATTGATAGTAATTTTTATTTCAAGAATGATGATAAAAATTTGATTGTTGAAGTCTTTGTTGATGATATCATTTTTGGAGGAGATGATGGTTTTTGCACATGAAGTTTGCTAATGAGATGCAAAGTGAGTTTGAGATGTCAATGATTGGAGAGATGCAATTATTTTTGGGATTGCAAGTTACTTAGTTAGATAAAGGGGTTTTTATATCTCAATCCAAGTATGTGAAGGAATTGCTGAAGAAGTTCGGTATGGAAGATTCAAAGCCAGTTGGTACACCTATGGTGACTGGATGCAAGTTGACAACAAAAGATGATTCTCTGAAAGTAAATCAGATAAGATACATATCAATGATTGGTGGATTGTTGTATTTAACTCAAACTAGGCTTGATATCATGAACGCTGTATGTATTGTTGCTAGATTTCAAGCCGATTCGAAGGAATCTCATGTGATTGTTTTGAAGAGAATTTTTAGATACTTGAAGGGAACAATTAACTTTGGTCTATGGTATGCTAAAGATGATGATCTTACCTTGAGTTCCTTTACAGGAGATGTGGATAACAAAAAAATTACTAGTGGTGTTGCATTTTTCTTGGGTAAAAAGCTAATTTCATGGTTGAGTAAAAAGTAGAATGCCATTTCTTTATCTACTACAAAGGCCGAATACATTGCTGTCGCTAACAGTTTTACTCAAGTATTGTGGATGAAGATGCTGAAAGATATCAGAGTTGTGTATAATGACCCTATTGCTATATTCTATGATAACTCAAGTGCCATTAACATTTCTAAGAATCTAGTACTACATTCAAAAACCAAGCATATATCTATTAAGTTTCACTTTTTGAGAGAAAAGGCAAGTGAAAAAGAAGTCAGATTGGAGTATGTGCCTACTAAGGAGCAGATTACAAATATCTTTACAGAGCCATTGCCTAAGAATACTTTTGAGTATCTTAGAGGGAAGGTAGGGGTGATTACCCCTCCTAATTAGAACTAATGATGCATTGCATTGCATCAGTTTGTGCATTTCAAAGTCATATCTTGTTTCAGATTGATGTTGTGGTGGCTGCTACTCAGGGGGAGTAGTTAGATGATCAAATGTTCAAATATGTGGTTCAGAATTTGTGTGGAGCTTAGAAATATTTGTCATTGATGTCAAAGGGGGAGAAGAGTCATGTGAAAAGCTGGTGATTATCTAAAGAGAAGAGTCATGTGGGGAGAAGATCATGTAAAAGAGTTGAGGAGAAAAAGAGTTAGAACCTAAGGGGGAGTAAGTGTTAAGAAATAGTTGCGTTGATGGTGTTTTTCACATCATGTGTTGCCATCAATGTCAAAGGGGGAGATTGTTGGATGTTGTGGTTGTGTTGCTGATATGTGGTTATCATTGATGTCAACACTATTAGTATTCGTGCATTTGAAGTTGTATATGTCAAGGACATTGAGAAAATTGTAATGGAATGAGTTGGAGGTTTTCAGTGGTGAAGTAAAGTTCTATTTGTCACTGAGTTCCATACATTGTTGATTAGAGGTTGTGGAATAAAGGATTTTTTGTTGAGTGTATCTAGTTTATCCATGTTGAGTTTTAGAGATCCGCGTGAAGATTTGATCGAGTTATGAAGATTTACATTCTGGCAATTTTTCTGTTACTTCAATTTGTGTTCCTAAATGAAGATTATGTGATTCCAGTTAGTTCATTTGTTGTAGATGCTTCTCTGGTGATTCATGATGCTTGTGGATGTTTCTAGATCATGCTCTATTTGTGTTGCACGTCCACGTTGATCATTATGCTCATGATCTGAGATTTTCTCTTGAGTGTTCATGTTTTTCATGTTCTTGGCCGACAAGGTGTTGAAGTGTGTGGTGGATCTTCAAGGAGAAATTAATTGAAGTTCCTTCATGTTGGAGTTGTTGTTTTGAGTCTTCACTATGTTGTGGTTGACCTTGGTTTATTTGCATTGAAAATTATCTATTGTTTTGGGCTGACAATTTGTATTCATTTTATTATTTCTTTGTGGTCAACTTGTAGCGATGTAAATTCATACTGCAGATATATAAGAGCGATTTTTTATTTGAATTAAAGTGTGCAAGGGTGTCCTTCTGTGTGTGTGTGTGAATATTGTTCAAATAATTTGAAGGCAAAGAAGAGTGTGAAGAAAAGCGAAGAAGAGTGAAGAAGTGTTCACATGCTTAACTAGAATTGTAATTACGCATTAGCAAATGCTATTTTCTCAGTTCAAAATATAGATGGTTGTAATCTGAATCTTTCTGTAAGACAGTGTGTCTTCCTTTGTAATTGAGCAGTGAGCTCTAGGCAGTGTACCTGAATGCATGTGCATTCCCCATTTATTCTTCTTATACTTTTAACAGGATATAATCTTGTGGAATGACCTCCACTGTGGTTTTTCCCCTAATAGGGTTTCCACATAAAAATCTTGGTGTTATGTGTGTTTCTGATGTGTTGTTTATTCATGCTTTCATTGATATTGATCAGATATGAGAATAAGGATTAATAATTTTGAAATTTGGTGACAAATGATTCACCCCCCCTTCTCAATTGTCTGCCCTTGTGTTTCCAACAGACCTAATGAATATTTTTTATGAGTTTGGAGAGTGGTTTTTACCCGCGTAGGGTTTTCCACTTAAATATTTGTGTCATGGTTTCATTTGCATGATTATATTGTTCTCTATGTCTTTGGCATGTTGACATTAATTTCTTTTACAACTGTTAGGTTGATTAATGAACTATTTTTCTTAGATAATTGATTCACCCCCCCTCTTAGTGATCCCATTGTATTCAAACAATTGGTATGAGAGCTGTAGATTCCCTATAGAAGTTTAATCAACTTGGGTTGATCTTGGTAGTGAAATACTATGGAAAAAAGAAAAAGGAGAAATGAAAAAGTTTAGTGCTAAGCAAAAAGTTCAACAAGTTCCAATCAAATCAAGTGATGTGTTTTTGCAAGACACACCCCTACCAATTAACACAAGATATGATATATTTGAAATAAAAGATGATTTTGTAGTTGGGAATGTTGAAAAAGGAGTTCATGTTGTGAGTGAATGTGAACAGGAGTATGATGAAGATGAATGTGAAATTGATCTTGAGGCTGAACTCATTTATGCCCTAGATGAGATCAAGAAGCTCAAGAAGAATAATCAAAGATTAGAGTTGTAGCTTCAAGAGGAAAAGGAGTCCAAGGACAAAACACTTTCAACCCTTGAAGAAGTAAGAAAAATGAAAGTGAAGTGTGAAGAATCTAATCAACTTATTAAGGATCTAAATTTGCAACTAACAGAGTCTAGAAGATTTGAAGAATTCACTAGCATAAACTTGCAAACCAAAATAAAATATTGTCAAAATGAGTAGAGCACTGAGTTGTTTGAGAAAATGATTTGAAGTCAAAGTTCACTATCAAATTTTTTTGGATTAGGATATTAAACAGAAAAAAGTTACAAAGATGTTGCAATTTCCAAGAAGAATGTTGGAAAAGCACCAATGGATTCAAACTCATCAAAAGAGGCAATGTATAAATAAGGAGAATCAAGCACTACTGCCAAAAGGCTTGCAGATCAGAACATAAATGAAGAAGGATACAATAGAGTTCATAATCCCAAGCAAGGACTGAGGAGAAGGTCATCAACAAAACAAGCCAATTTCACTTCTTATTTTCATGGTTATTGTTATTCTTGTTATAATTTTGGTCATATGGCTAGGGAGAACTCACACTAGAAATAATTTTGAATGGAACAAGAATAAAAGTTCTTGTAGGTTGTTAAAGAATAATTACAATAATGCATGTAACAAAGTTAGTTACAATGAAAGAGATTGTTGGAAAAAAGAAAGAAGTGCCTATGGATTGTTAAGAGACTACAATTCTTTTACTCCTCATGTTGGTTACAAGGTCATATGCTATAGATGCAATAAGTTTGGACATAAAGCACAATATTGTAAGAGTAATTTAATGGAACCATTTAACCATCACAAGAATATAGGAACTATGAAATTTTGGAGAAGAAAACAAGAGAAAGAGAAGAAAGACCCTAAACTTGTGCATAATGCACAAGAGGCATCCATGAGTGCATAAAGAGTAGCATGAGTTAAGGGGGAGTTGATTTTGATGTTTTATTCAAACCCCTTAGACAAAAACAAAGAGGTTGTGTCTTTGCAATGATAATGATAACTTGATTTCATGTGGACTCACCATGAATAACAAAGATGACAGTTCAATGGAGTGATATGGATTTTTTGTTTCAAAAGTTAGTGATAGTGTCCAATATTTGCAGTGATAGTGGAATATGGTTCTTTTTCAATGATATGTTGCAAAAGTAAAGTAATTAATGCACAAGTCTATGTTTAAAATTTGCATTATGATCTTGAAAATATTAATATCCCTGTGCTTGGACAATGCATGGATAGTATACCTCTGTTTTTTGCATGACATTGATACTGAAGGGATAGGGATCTTGACCACTTGATAGTATTGTGCATGAATTGAGTTATTGTCTTCCTTTGGTTGTCAATGGTAGTATTGGTGTGAAAAACTTCCAAATATCTTTTAAGGTGATAGGGACAATGACATGGTGCTTAGATAGTTTCATCATAGATATAACAGTGAACTTTTTCAATCTTTTATTGTTTTTTTTATCCCTGGCATGTTCACGGTGATCTACGTCTATATGCTCTCTATTAAAGCTTGCAATTCTATTCATTGAACCACTTGTTCTTTGCCTTCAATTTGGTATACAATGGTCAAGGTGACAGTGACAGTGCTATTGGAAGTTTGATTGATAGTGCCTCTGTGATTAGTCATCATAGTGATGCATTGGTTTGAGAGCATCTTTTTGTGTATCAACAATGATTTTCATTAACAGTGACATGTTTACCAAAGTTACCTTGTTGTATTTGATAAGTGTCTTAGAGGAGCAAGTAATTCAATGGTTTTGGAAGTTTTCTATTTTGTCATTGATTTTATATTGTATTGAACAAGTCTTCATCAATGGTGTGATGATACAATGACTATAGTGTTAACCTTGGTTGAAAAATCTCACATTTTGTTTTAGTGATAGAATGGTTATGGATAATGTATCTGAGTTTTGTATGAGTTTGTGTACCACTATTCAGTGCTAGTATCTAGTGATAGTGTGTCATGAAAGTTCCTTCTCTTTTTCTTCTTGTATATCTTGTGACATGGCATCATGGATATGGAATATGAGGTATCTTGCCGCAGAGGGGTATGATATCAATAATCATAGTTTTCTTGCTCAGCTGCTTTATGAGACTCTTTTTATAAGTGTTTCAAGTGTTGCATGAAAACCTTGTCTTTTTCCTTGTAGAGGTTGCCCACATATTGCCAATGGTTTGAGAGTTACAAATCTTCATTAAGTGATTCTTGCACAATGGTCCAAATAATCTTTCATATTCCTTGTGATATGAATTGACAATATTTTTATCCTCATGATACATGGCAGTGAATGAAGGTAAAGTAAAATTTCTTTGGCAAGTGTTCTAGACAATGAAGTATTATCTTGCATATACACAATGGAGTGGTGGAGTATCATAGTGAATTCACATTGCATAGTGAATGGTATGCCTAATGCTCAATTACATAACAATACAATATTCTATCAACGATCAGTGATAGTGCTAGTATACTGATAGGAATATGGTGTCAGTGATTTGCATGCTAATATTGTTCTTAACAGTTGATATGGATTGCAATGATCTTTGTTTCAATGCTAGGTTATCTCACTCATAGTGTGTGCTCTTGCAACAGTGACCCAATATATAGTGTTCTCAGTTTAATGTGACAGTGTATCTTGGACACTTATATGTTGCTTGACTAGTGTCATAGAGGATTTGCATATCTTCATTAAGGTTTGGTGATATACAATGGTAATTTGTCATGAGTAATGTTTGGCAGTGGCATGGAAGAGGAAGCTAGGTGATAAGTGAACAAAAATTCCTACAATAGGAAGTAGTCATCTAACTTTGAACTTAGATAGTGACCCTTTATTTCAAGTGTCATGTTGAAAATGCTTGTTCTTGACTATGATATTATGCTTATATGAGGAAAGATATCAGTCAATGGTATGATAGTGGATACGGTGAAAATGGAAGGTATGATGTTTTGAGAGTATCGTTAGAACACAAAATAATACTTAGCCAGTGATATCCCTTCATGCCACGATTAATGTTATTAGCCAAAATATAGTGCTTTACAAGTTTTTCTCTATGATAGTTTACAAGTGTAATGATAGCCTATTTTGATAAGATTGCTAGTTTGACAGTGTTAACTTGAAAGAATTTTGTTGCAAAGATATGGTACTTGCAAGAGTATAATCACAAAGGTACTATTTTGACAGTGGGTATGTAGATGATCAAGTGATTGTCTTACTCATATTGAGACATGTTGACAGGGGTCTCTTGACACATTGATAGTGATATTATTGCAAGAATATAGTGATAATGCTTTGTTGCTCCATTTCTTGATGTCAAAGGTCATTGATGCAACAAATATCTTTTATGGTTTCATATTTGAAAATCCATTCAGTCCTTCATGTTATGATGACAATATTGATATGTCATTGACAGTGTGTATAAAAGGTGACTATTGCTATTTTTCTTTGGAGCTCATTTACAGTGGGAGTGATTTCTTTACAACCTAGTGTCCTTTGTCATTTGATGTCAAAGGGGGGGATATTGATTTGAAAATATGTGGAATTTCCATCAATGGCAAAGGGGGAGTTTGTTGGTTTGATTTGTCCCTGATGCCAATTTTTTTTCATTGATGTCAATTGATGTCAAAGGTGAAAGATACAAGTCAGGTACATGTTGATGTTTGATGGTCTCAAAGGATTACTTTAGTGTTGCTTCAGAAGATGTTTCATTCATGATGACATTGATCATTGTTCCTTTTCATGGTACTAATGCAAAGGTATTGGATGATACAAATTGCAAAGGTGTTGATGCAAAATGAAAAGTGCAGATTGTTGATCATTCAAAGCTATGGTGAGATGGATAGAGTTGGTGTTCATTCATGAAGCCTTCATTCATAGAACTTTCAGTCAAGTGTTAAGATGATATTCAGTGGAAGAATGTTTTCATAAAGAAATGGTTGCTAAAAGTGATGTGAGCAGAGTTTATTTTTGAGATTCTCATTTAGTGTTCTTATAAGGTTTAGGTATATGAAAGGCCATGAAATAATCACATGGATTCAAGTTTATAAGGAAATTTTAATTTTATTATGCTCTCTTCATTGGTTGGGATCTTATTCTAAACCCTAATGACATTGTTCATTATAAAGTTCTTTATGCTAGTTAATGGTTAAAGGTTTGTATTCTGTCACTCACTCTAAGATCAATGACTTGTGTTAAATTATTTGATTGGCAGGCTTCAAGAATCAAATGCTGAAATTTGAACTTGCAACAGTTATTTTAGAAGGATTCAATTTGACAGGTGTCTGACAGTCTTTTCCTTGGGTTCAATTGAGTAACTATTTTGTAAAGCAATGATTAGAAGTGTTTTCCATTTCTTTGCGCAAGAGCATAGGATCAATGGGAACCATGAAGGAACCAAACTATAGATCAATGGATCATATTTAATGACTATTTAAATTCTAATAGGTAGGTGATGAGAATGGAGGTTGATGTGCATTGTTTCTTCTAAAAATTACTTAAAGCAGTGGTATCCTGTTCTTGTGGAGATATACAAAGAAAGGTGGACATGATCGATATATGATCATGGGTCTTTGTTAAAGTGTTGAGAATGATATCTTTGTGAAGGTTTAAAACAAATAAGGAAATTTTAATGATAGAACACCAAGAGTTATATGATGTCTCTATTCTTTGTTTGCATCTAGAGGTTATGTTTTCTTTGCATAGAGTGATCTGCACATGGTCATTGATGATTGCCAAAGGATTGAGCTTTATGCGAGGTTGTTATTGAGAAAATGATTATGTGAATGTATTTATTTGTGTCATTTATTTACTTCAAGGTAGGTTACATTCATGAAGTGTATTCTTTGTAAAGTGTGTGCTCTATGAGAGGGTTTTGAAGGTTTTGAAAGCATGCTTTTATTGAGATAGTATACAATTAGGGAGATTTGAATAACAGTGATAGATGATGCTATTATATTGTTGTATTCAAGGAGTGGGTTAATTCTTGCACAAGAATGTGATCTAATAGAGATCATTGATACTTGAAGCTTAATTGGACAGTATACTACAGTGTTTTGGATGTATAAATATCCATGTGATAGTAGTCTATACTTGTCTAAAGTTGATTATCTTAACTGAAGATATACTTGTGTAAAGGTTATTCCTGTGTCATTAGAAGATTATGGTCAAGGTGTGTGAATAAGGGAGATGGTGTTTGTTGAATTGGTGGTTTAGAGATAGTGTTGGAAATAGGATGCCATTTAATTGAAATCCTAAACATTATTTATTTCATGATCTCCTAATTCCTTGTAAATTGTTCCCTAACACTAGGATTAGAAAGAGATTAATATTGAATGAAATAATCATGTTAATTGACATTTGTAATTAATTCTAAATGTTAGAAGCATGTGAGGGTGTCAAATATGAGTTCCTAAATAATAGGGGCACATGGGGCACCCACATGGAATGTGACACTCACCTTAAGTTAAGTTAGTTGTTTGGAGTAAAAGATAACACTTATGAATGCATGCAAAGATCCTGGGAGTTAGGAATTGTTGTTTACATGCATGAAGTTTAGTTTAGTTTAGTTTAGTTTAGTTCAGTTCAGTTCAGTTCAGTTCAGATCTGTTTAGTTCAGTTAAGAATCGGTTTAGTTTAGTTCAATTCAGTTCAGTTCAGTTATGGTTCAATTATCTTCAGTTAGTTTTAGTTGAATGCTAGTTGACTTCAGTTAACTTGGAATGCATGACTAATGACTTGAGTTGCATGACAAATAACGGGTGAATACCTTCAGTTAACAGGGGATGACCATTCTTGCATGAATGGTGGAGAGATATGTTTTAGTTAATAGAGAATAACTTGGACCCACCTTGGGCACCCAAGTTGGCTTCTTGGAGTTAACTCTTTTGCATGCTAAGATATTTCAAAAGGATAAGTTAAGTGGGCCCATTCTTGGGTGCCTACTTTGAGGATAAGCCTTGAAGATATATATGGAGTCAAGGTTCAATTGTGACTTCAGTTTGGGACGCCCAAATGGATGAAGCACAATTTTTGGCATTGTTCTTCACGATAGAACTCTACTTGCAAGAGATAGGCGTACCTTTTGTGAGATAGGGATTGGGATTTGTAATTGTAACTCTTTAGAGTTTACAAAGTTTATTATTGCATATTTATCTCAAGCAAGTTGAAGAGAGTTATTATCAGTTTTATTGCAGGTTGTGAAGAAGATTTGGCGAAGGAAAAAGAAGCATTCTGAAGCAAGGATTGGAATTATTGTAATCTACTTTAGAGATTAAATAATACATTGATTCTTGGTGGATTTTCTTCTTGAAAGGGTTTCTCCATGGCATATTCTATGCATCTTCTAATATTCTATCTATTTCTTTTACAACCTTCTGTCTTCATTCTACAAATGATAAAATGAATTAATCAAATAATTACCCACAAAGAATCTATAACAAAGAATATATATTTAGATCAACAATAATAAAGTTCTACAAAGTATTAAGCTACATAAACACCTCAATTTTCAACATTTGGTGTTAGAGCTGAGGTTCGGTAGAGTATTGGGACACCTTTCTCTTAAAAGATTGAAGGTTTTTTGGTTGTAGTGGGAGCTTTTATTATTTTTGTTATTTGCTGATTTTGGAAAATAAGTTTTGTTACAATGAATTCTCATTTAGATATTGAAAGGTTCAATGGATCTAATTATGAGATGTGGAAATTAAAAATGGAGGATCTCCTTGAAGAGAGAGATCAATGGTTAGCTATTAGTAATGAGATAAAGTCACCTACAATGATGCTAGATGAGGATTGGGCTAAGCTTTGTAAGAAGGCAAGAGGAACCATAAGATTATGTCTTGCTGATGTTCTTCTCTTGAATTTTTAAGAAGAAACTACTACATATAAGCTGTGGAAGAGAATAGGTGATATTTATCAAACTAAAAGTATTACTAATAAGTTGTATTCTTTAAAGATGAAAGATGGTGATTATTTTGCAAATCATTTGAATTCTTTTAATTTGATTCTAATTCAGTTAGTATCTGTAGATGTAAAGCTAGAAGATGAAGATAAATGCATTTTTTTACTTTGTTCTTTACCAGAGTCTTGGGAAAATCTAATTGTTGCTATCAGTGGTAGTGGTGCAGATCAAAAGATGGACAATATAATTCCTACTCTCCTATCAAAAGAGATGAGGAGGAAGTCTAAAACGGAAATCCAAGATGCCTTGTTTGTAAAAGGTAGGCTTGAGAAAAAGGAACCTAAGGGAAACAAGGAAGGGAAGGGTAAGTCAGAAGGACAAAGTAAGGTAAAGTGTTGGAACTATGGGAAACTAAGACATGTGAAGAAGGATTGTAAGAACAAGAAAGAGAGTTCTTATTCTTCTACAGAGGAATCCTTGGATGACAGTAATGATGCATTGGTTATTTCAGCTAATATTTTTGGTGATAACTCTTTGCTTCATGTTTCAGAGTGATCTTCATAGAGAGGATGGTAGTCACGATGCCATGTGTGACTCAGTACCATGGTTCAGTGGGAGTTGTTGGCAGTGATATGGATGCATCATTAGTAAGGTTATCTCCATGTGATTGGAGATATGGCTTCTTGGTTTAGAGTGCATTTGTTATGATGTCAAGTTATACTATTGATACTAGTTTAGAGTTTGGCATATTACATGTTCTCTTTAGACTAGGATGTATATATGTTATGGTGCATGTGATCTCCTAGGAGGAGATGGTTAGATCATGGATGTCATGTTTATGTTCAAGATTGGAGCTTTGAAATTGATCTTGTGAATTTCTCTTATGTATTGGGTACATTAATCATTTGCTTGATTACTTCATTAAAGTGTTGTGTTGCATTTGGAGTTTGGCATTGATTGGTTGGTTACAGGTCCTCATGGATACTTGGAGAAATAGGCGAGGTTTAAGTTCTCTTATGGTAAGAGATATATGTTGGAATGGTTACTTGTAAGAAAAGCTATTTTTCAATAGTAAATATTGAGAAGCCTACACCTTGGTTGAATGTGAGTTCAACACACTTGGTTGTTTAACATGCCTCCAAAGAGGTAGCTTGGTTACAAAGACTTGGGAAAGGTATTGATTTTAATTGCAAGTTAAACTTGAATGTGATAGTTAGAGTGCTATGTGTTTAGCCAAAAATCCTATGTATCATGCTCGTACTAAGCATGTTGATGTAAAGTATCACTTTGTGTGAGAAATGGTTGAGAGTGGGAAGGTAACTAATTGAGAAAGTTGACACTTTAATTAATGTTGAAAATTATCTTATGAAACCAGTTCCTACAGATAAGTTCTCTTTGTTTTAATCATTTGCTTGGAGCTTCATGATTATGCAGGTTGCATTTGAAGTTGGCATGGATTGATTAGTTGGTCTAGGAAGGCCATTCGCCTTGAGTCCTGTACTTGATTTAAAGTTATTATTCCTTGTTTAGAATAATTGTAATGTATAATGTCAAGTGGGATAATGTTGGAAATAAGATGCCATTTAATTGCAATCCTAAACATTATTTATTTCATGTATCTCCTAAGTCCTTGGAAAGTGTTCCCCAACACTAGGATTAGAAAGAGGTTAATATTGAATGAAATAATCATGTTAATTGAAATTTGTAATTAATTCTAAATGTTAGGAGCATGTGAGGGCATCCAATATGAGTTCCTAAATAATAAGGGAACATGGGGCACCCACATGGAATGTGACACTCACCTTAAGTTAAGTTAACTGTTTGGAGTAAAAGATAACACTTTTGAGTGCATGTAAAGATCCTAGGAGTTAGGGATTTTTGTTTACATGCATGAAGTTTAGTTCAGATTAGTTCAATTCAGTTCAGAATCAGTTTAGTTTAGTTTAGTTTAGTTTAGTTCAATTCAGTTCAACTCAGTTTAGTTATAGTTAAGTTATCTTCAGTTGGTTTTAGTTGAATGCTAGTTGACTTTAGTTAACTTGGAATGCATGACTAATGACTTGAGTTGCATGACATATAACAGGTGACTACCTTCAATTAATAGGGGATGACCATTCTTGCATGAATGGTGGAGAGATATGTTTCAGTTAATAGATAATGACTTGGACCCACCTTGGGCGCCCAAGTTGGATTCTTGGAGTTAACTCTTTTGCATGCTAAGATATTTCAGACGACTGAGTTAAGTGGGCCCATTCTTGGGCACCTACTTTAAGGATAAGCCTTGAAGATATCTACGGAACCAAGGTTCAGTTGTGACTTCAGTTTGGAATGCCCAAATGGATGAAGCACATGTTTTGGCATTGTTCTTCATGGTAGAACTCTACTTGCAAGAGATAGGCTTACCTTTTGTGAGATAGGGATTGAGCTTTGTAATTGTAAATCTTTCGAGTTTACAAAGTTGATTAATGCCTATTTATCTCAAGCAAGTTGAAGAGAGTTATTATCAGTTTTATTGCAGGTTGTGAAGAAGATTTGGTGAAGGAAAAAGAAGCATTCTTAAGCAAGGATTGGAATTATTGCAATCTACTTCAAAGATTAAATAATACATTGATTCTTGGTGGAGTTTTCCCTCGAAAGGGTTTCTCCATGGTATATGCTGTGTATCTTCTAATATTCTATCTATTTCTTCTACAACCTTCTGTCTTCATTCTACAAATGATAAAATGAATTAATCAGATAATCACCCACAAATAATCTGTAACAAAGAATACATATTTAGATAAGAAATCATAAATTTCTACAAAGTATTAAGCTACATAAACACCTTAATTTTCAATAGATAGATCACATGAGTAGTGGATTATCTTGAAATAGAGCAACCCTCTGATTTTTGTTTGTTTCTTCTAAATTTGATACCAGTGAGGTGTTTCTAGTGAGGCATATTGTTTTTCCAGTGAGGCATAGAATTTGATACAAGTGAGGTGTTTCTAGTGAGGCATAGAATTTGATACTAGCGATGTGTTTCTAGTGAGGCATATTGTTTTTATAGTGAGGTAAATAATTTGATACCAGTGAGGTGTTTCCAGTGAGGCATAAAATGAAACTAGTGAAGTTTTTGATCAATGAGACCTAATGAAGATTTTTGATGAGATTGGATAGTGGTTTTTCCTTGCTTAGGGTTTTCCATTTAAATACTTGTGTCATGGTTTCATTTGCACGATTCTATTGTTCTCTATGTCTTTGGCATGTTGACATTAATTTCTTTTACAATTGTTAGGTTGATTAATGATCTAGTTTTATTAGATCACTGATTCATCGCCCCTCTCAGTGATCCATTGTATTCCAACGGATAAGATGCTCATAAATAATTGAATAAACCTTAGAGGATCATCATTCCATTACATGTCATTATAATTTTATTAATTTATTATTGTTGTATGTTCTTCTTGTCTTACCTTTTATATTACGTGTGTTTCTTGTTGGTAACTATTTGTACTCTACATAAACATGTTGTCAATTAGTGGCATATTAGGTATTTATTTCTTGACTTGTATTTCTTATTTCTTTGATTTTGATTGTCAAGGGATAATTGGAATTTTGTGTACTATGAAACTCTACTTTGGTATTATAGTAGTCTTTTGGGCATAAAATTATGGGTTTTGTTTCACTATTGTAACCACCATTATTTCTTTCTTAGGATTGTGACTAGTTTTTTCATTAATCATAATTTTTTTTTATGAGGATCTTCATGCTTTGATTTTTATTTCACCCCCATGTATTCTTATTGTTCTTCTTATGCATGGAATTATATTTTGTATACCTCATTGTTTTATTTTGATGATCTTCATTGTGTTATTTTACTATCTAGGGGAAATTACGTGTATAAATATGCTTTGATGATCACCTCTTTAGTTTTTACTCCTTTATTTCTTCATACTAATTTAAGGTCATTACTACAGATTAATTATGATATTTTATTGATACATATTCTAAGTTATATTGAGGGTATCATTTTTTTCACTTACGCTTTTTTGTGTCTTATTATATTATTTTGCACAAATGGGGCATACTTCTTTATACAATATTTCACACTTACATCTTACATTGTTGCACTCAAATGATTCATCCATGTCCTAAGTAGCCACTTTATCACATTGGGGAATAATTATGTCTTCCCCTTAAATATTATACCTTCACATACATATATTTACATTTGACAACATTATGGTTCTCCCAATACACATTGTACTTGGCATTGTTATATCTCAAGTATTTGCCCTGTTGTTGTGGTTTCATGCCTTTTATTGAGGCTTCATATTATTATCATAGATACATATTAGTTATTGTGATTTCATGCCTTTTATAAAATTCATGCCCTTTTTTTACTTCATGTACTTGTTTCAATTTCATGTCATAGCTCATTATGTACTTGCAAAAGTTTTCCTAACCATTCAAGACCACATCATCATTATTTTCTTATGTCAGTGTCAAAACTATTACCCCCTAATTCCATCTCTATCATATGTGCTTCCACACTTATCTTTCAATATATGTACATGATTGTTACATGATGTACTCTTTTATAGTCATTGACATAAATGGTTGCATGATTGCATGCTTAGATTCTAATTAATTTTCATATATTATTATTCCCATATTCTTACAATTCCTTGTATCTTCCAGATGCAACCATTTGTAGGGGCATATACTACCACTAACACACTCATGTTATATATCATAGATAATTATAAGTGTTTACAAAGGTTTATCTCTAGTTCCTATAGAGAGTGCATACTACAAAGGAAAACTTACTCAATGACACTTTGTAGGTTCCATTACTTTATATGTCCACTCTTGATGATATCCTTTTACGTTTGAATTTTTTCTTTGCATGTATTTTATGAATGCTATATAATTTGAGATCCATGGTCATTTTAGGATTCACACAAACAACAAAATGGTGTAATGTTCCATTTCCAATCAGTCTAAGTTTATACATATCAAGTTTTTTCTTGTGTTTTCTTTATTTCCATTTGTTGTGACATGTTCTCAATATATCTTTTACTTCCAAACTTGCTCTTTCCTTCAACCTCTCATATTTTTAAAATTAATTGTGTAAAGTCTTTCATTTTTTTCCCACATCACTATTGTATTTGTTAGACTTCTCCATCATGTCATGTCATTGATTGACCCCCAATGCATCATTATTTAATCGAGTCTTGTGTTATGGTTGACCTTCAATCCCTAATATTTATTCCTATATTTTTGTTTCTCCCCTAAATTCCCAACATGTTTCATATTGTTTCTAGTATTATATTTTTTACATAATTATTTGTGCAATATTTCCAACTTACAATCATTGTTTAAATTTGAAGTTGCTAGTGTGCTTGGTGGTTGACCTATCTATGTTTGAGGGATACAAAATAAAAATGTTTTCTTCTAGGATCATTATCTTTACTTAATTAATTTATTTTATAATTTTTTGAGCACTTTGTGTTTAAGTATGAAAATCCTAGGATAAAACCTTACCAATTTTAGTTGATGATCTCATACAAATGTTGTAATTGAGCTTCATTGAATGAAAAATCCAACTATATTGTATTGTGTGCATTTTACATTGTTGTTGGTATGGATTTTCTATTGTAGTTATTGATATTGCACAACTATTTGAATGATTGGGATTTCATATGTTATTTATTGTTCATTATAATAAAAATATTGAGAGTTATTTTTATCATTTTTTGTTTGAAATGTAATGATATTGTTGATGCATCAATAATAGTTTTAAATATAAAATAATCTAATATTTTATTGAATGATAAGGCCGATAGTGCTGTTATTTAAATGATAAGTGTTTGTGGAATGATAAGTATTAGATTTGCATTATTATTTTGGGTGAGTATATTATAGTGGTAGCAAAGTTGGAAATGTTGCTAGCCCATGTATTTATAATTTAACTTTGCATGTTTTAGTTTTATATAGTACACTGACAAAGAAATCAGATACCACTTGAGGACATTAGGAAACAAGGTCAATTTGTAGAGAGTACAAAGACTCTATATTCTCCTACAAAACCAATTAAACAAAGCATAATAGTATGGGATAAAGAGAGGAGAATGAACACATATAACAACCCATATGGTCAAGAAAAGATAATTTTTTATTTTATGATTGATATGATGGCATAGTTTCTTCACAAGATGGATAGTAATATAAATGTTCCTAGAAACTAATGGGTGAAGCAAGTTCTTTTGAGGGTAATAATATGGATTGCACTCAAATCCACACATAAAATGTATTCTTGTATTAGTTGTAAGACCTACTCAACCTACCTTTTTAAATAATGAGGTAGAGGCTCCATAACTTGAAGTCCATAAATAATTATTTGATGATATTAGGGCTTTCCATGAACAATGCAAAGCTCTGTAGGTGGGAAGATCTAAAGTGAAATGTCACTCACCAATTATATGACCATGCAGAAGCCACAATATAGTTACATAGAGATGTATAGTTGTAAGCCTTTCATAAAGATGTACAACAAGCTTTAGGGAGGTTGGAACTTTCTCCCTATGATGGATCTAACATATGCTCAACTTGTGTGTGGGTACAAAATATAGAAATATACATGTCCCTCAGACTAATGACTGAAGATGAAGTAATCAAGTTTCCAATTTGTATTTGGAAGGTACTACACATAAGTGGTGGTACAACGATCTAATCACTCCAGATCATGAATACATCACCTCATATGATGAATTATACAAAATTTTGATTAGGAGGTTCCAACAAAATTATCTTGAATTTTATTTTAAATATCTGGCTCAACTCAAATAATGAGTAACAAATTTTCAAAATCTATTGATGATGGTTCCAAACATCATTGAGAGAAGATTGACTATGATCTTCATCAAAGGGTTAACTAAATATCTTAATGGGATAGTCAAGAATTTTGAACTACCTACCCTATACGAGGTCATCAAGTGGCCTTTGGCACTACATACTTCCATGCCAAAGAATAAGTTCCAAAACAAAACCTTCATTCCAAAGAAAACCTTTTATACAAATGTATAATAGACCATGATTTTTCCATAAAGACTAAACTTTGAGGAAAAAATGAATTGAAAATGAATAGATTGTGTTTCAACTATAAGTAGCCATGATCACCTGTACATAGATGTATTGGGAAAGATAAGTGCATTAAATTGAGGTAATTTCTGATGATGAATTGAGATTTAAGGAACCCAAACCACATAGTAAAGTAGAACGTGAACAAATAATGGAAGAAGAATAAGACCAAACAAAAAGAAAAAAGGTCATCACTAGAGGAACTCTTTCCACATTCTATGGTACTATAATTTATAATCCTTTTCACATCTATGAGGTATTATGGAGTCAAAGAGTGATTGTACTCATTGAAAATAGTTCCACTAATAACTTCATTGATGAGGGACTAGTGAACAAATGAGACATCAAGATGGAGGACATCAAAGGATTTTATGTTATTATGGATGATGATTTCACCATATAATAAAATAGGAATATCTCCCAGCTAAATATTAATCCAGGAGGATAGAATATGAAGGAATACTTCTACATTGTTAGCATAGGAGACACATATATCATACTAGGTGTCCAGTGGTTGCACTCATTAGGAGAGATTACATAAAAATTCTTGACCATGAAAATGAAGTTTTAGTTGGAGGTAAAAAAAAGTGGTGCTATAACAAACCCCATTGAAGGAAAGAAGGTATATATGGATGTGCACATCATCTAGGACAAGAACAATAAATTATTTGCAATGTTCCTCCAAGGAGCTCACTATATAGAGGCTTTGAGCACATCATTGAGTTGGAGGAGGGTGTTAATCCCATCATCACTACTCCCTACCACTACTTGATGACATATAAGGAGGAAAATAAAAGGACATTAAGGAACTACTATAATTTTGGGAAAAGGTGTGTTGTTCACCTTGCATAATGTTATAATGTAAATTTAATATTATTTACAATGCACCTAGGGGATATAGGGATGTGTACATCACATGGGTTAGAAATTCTTGGGGCCACTTTATGTGTTGTTTGAAACATTGGGATAAATATTTAATGTGAATTTGCACATTGGGAAAATATTTAATATTGAAAAAACTTAGTATGAAGAATTAAAGAAGGGGTAAATAGTTTTGTAAGCTCATGGTATTAGCCACCTGGTTTATATAATACCACTTAGTGGTTTTGTTCAAGCTTATTTCTATAAAAGAAAGCACATGAGTAGTTGTTGGGGTTGGCTAGTTTGGCCATCTCTTGTAGCTTGCACATGTGAGGAGAGAAAGCATGGATTGATATGTATGGCTACATGATTTTAATTTTCTTGTTCACATGGAGTGCATGTAGAGAGATTGACACTTTAATGGTATTCATAGAGACTTTGCAAATGTATTGTAATCTTTGTTCATGAGATATATTGAGTATATATGCTCTTGGAGGCTAGGATTTTCCCTCTCAATAGGAGTATATCTTGAGTCAACTTGATGATATATCTATCTATTATTTTTCATATAGATTCTAAATACTTGTTTATATGATTTTAGCTCTTGGGGTTGCATGGAAATAGAACTATATGAATACATATTTCCTTTCATGGAAATGGGCACATCAAACCCAACTGAAGTCCCTTTGCTTTCTCTATGATTTTTGTGAAGATGAATGATGAGAAAATGAAAATGTGCATTGATTATATAACACCAAAGAAGAAGAATACCAAAAACTAATACCCAATTCATAGGATCCACGATTTTATAGGTAAGCTTCATCATGCAGTCTATTTATCAAAAATAGATCTTAGATCAGGCTACCATCGGATCAGAGTCCAAGAGGAGGATATTCATAAGAAGAATTTTTTTTCACTATGAGCACTATGAGTTTCTAGCCATGTTTTTTGGATTGAAAAATGCTTTGGAAAATTTCCAATCATGCATGAATTAGGTTTTCTACAAAAAACTAAGAAATTTCATCCTTGTATTCTTTGATGACATTTCAATTTATAGTAAAACATGGGAGGAGAACTTATGACACATTGATGAAGTGTTAGGAATTTTAGAAGCACAAATGTTGTTTTCCAAGGAGTCAAAGTGTGAGTTCACTATGAAAAATATCTTGTATCTAAGTCACATCATCAATGAAAGGGAAGTGTAGGTAGATATGGAGAAGATCAAATAAATTTGGGACTGGCCTCCCCCAAAGACCTTGACACAACTGTGAGGATTCTTTGGCCTTTGTAGCTATTAAAGGAAACTTGTTAAGGTCAATGATATGAGAGAACAATGTAAAGCACGTGGTATTGATAAAAAGGACATTCAGTGAATCTATAATGTACTGAATAAACTTGGTCATGAATTTGCAGCTTTTGTTTCTAGCTTTCACACTCACAGACTAACTATGGGATCTGCATATACTATGCCTTCATTTGCATCTTTTTCTAAGATGTTAATGCATGAAAAATAGAAGCTTCTTTCTATGGGTCTCATAAAGCCATCACAGACTCAAGCTTTGTTGGCTGGTCAACATAAGGGACAAAAAGAGTCAAGACAATCTGATAAGAAATAAAAGAAATCTAAGAAAAACCCACACATAGATCATGCACAAAAAAAATCCTCTTGAAAGGAGGAATTATCTAAGAAGGAGAAATCTACTTGTTCATATTGCAAGAGGACTATACATGAAGAAAATTCTTGTTATAAGAAGGATATTGATGAACTAAAACATCTTCTTAAGAAGAACAACATTGATCTACCTTCTAGAATTTTTGAGTCTACTTCTTCTTCGCATTCCAAACAGTCAGGATCTAGTAAGGATAAAGGTCATGGAGGGTTTGCTTCTAAGTCAAATAAAAATAAAGGTAAATCTCTTTGTGCTTCTACAAGTCATGAATAAGGGAAATGGCTCCTAGATTCTAGAGCTTCTCATCATATGGCTTCTTCATAGTTTGTGTTCTCTTGTTTTGACCCTTGTGTTATGCCACCTATTCTAATGGGCAACAACACTTACATGAGTGTAATTGGGAAGGGTTATGTTGATATTGGGGATGGAATCTTCAATGATGTTTTTTGTGTACCTCAATTGAAAAATAATCTTCTTTCCATCTATTAGATCACTCATGGTGGAGTAGGGAAGACTATAGAATTTACTCCTAATTCAGTAATCATCAGGGACTTGGAGAGCAGAGAGATAATTGCTATTGGGGTGGTTGATCATGAATCTCAGTTGTATATCTTTTTAGACTTTGCACTTGATGATGATTTTGATCCTTTAGCTATTGATCACACTCCTTGTGTGACATTTTATTTTGAGAAGGATTTTGGCTACTTGAATCTTGGTATTCTTAGATCAGATCAAGTTATTGAGCCTTTCATTCCTTCTCCTCTACCCATTGTTGCTTCTGAGGATACTTGTGTTGCTACATCCTTGAATACTTGTGATTTAGTGCAGCAAGATATACATCGCCTTCCAGATATAGTTACTTCAGATGATTACTTGACATACATTGTAGGTTTGTTTATGGAGTCTCATATTTCAGATTTGGGAGACACTATTCATGATATTCATCTTCTCTTTGATGAAGTTTATTCTTCTTCAATTGTTATGGAGGAACCTTTTGATCGTCTTGTTCATTCTTCACATGATCATTCCTCATAGTTTGACATGAGTGTGGATAATTTTGAGCAACATTTGGAGGAGGCACCTTTGTCTTCAGAGGAGGTAGTTGAGTTTTTGGATTTTGTTCTACATACATCTCTACTAGGTTCTAGATTGTCATCTTCATCAATGTGGCCTAGAACACCTGATTTGATGGTGGCAACTTTTAGCATCGACATGGAGACACATGAGTTGTTTTCAGAGACATCTTACATTTTAAGCTTTCTTCCTTCATATTCCTTTTAGGAATGGGAAAATGTTCTTCATACACCTTTGGTTTTATTTCTTCCTAAGGGGAGGAACATTGATCGATGATCATGAACCATATTCTACATATAGTTTCAAGTATCAACCATTGGTACAGTTGACTACTTTGGGGAAGGCTATATAGTTTTTCCTATCCTTTCTATTTTGGAGGGGACTTCTTCCTTTCATGGGATTATTTATTGTGTTGGGAAGCTTGTTTTCTTATCTCTCTTTTGGGGAGGAGTTTTGTCCCACTGGGTTTTCTCCTTTTCTCTGTTTGTGAGAGATGTTTTTGTACATGGGTACCTAACATGGCTTAGTAGCTGAGACCCATCTTTGTGTCTTTTCACCCACCTAAGCTACACTTAAGGGGGGGTGTTAGTGTAGCTTTTTTATTTTTCTTATTTTAGGGAATATTTATTTTTCCTACACACATTATTAAGATTGCTTAGGTTATATTAGAATGGTTAGGATGAGGACATGTGGCACAAATCCATCATTCACATGTGTCACTGGCACCCAATTTTGGGTAGTTGAGTCTCACACCCTCTTTTAGATTTATTAGCCACCTCCCATAATTGTGTGTTTGTCCTTACCTAAGTTGGAATAACCATGTTATCTGGCATTTACCAAGTACGTAAAACTCCCACCTATTATGGGCACTTGGGAGTTGTTACTCCTTTTGGATTTATTTGCCATTATTTTTCTATATAAATAAAAATCACCCCTCACCTTGGATAGTATGATGGAATGCTAGTTCAATGCTAAGGGAGTGCTGAGTTTATCCATCTCTTTTCTTGCTTTCCTTCAATAATTTTGATCTTGGGTGGTTTCACAACTAAATCTAACATAAATCAATTGTCATATGAAGGGAATGTGGATCTCTATGTGCTTAGTATGCCAATGCTTCACTAGATTTCGAGAAATGTGAATGACACTTTGATTGTCACACCAAAGAATAGTGGGACTATCAGGAGGAAAACCAAACTTAGTCAATGACTAACGAAGCCACAAAACCTCCTGGTTGGCCAAAATCACTGCACAATACTCAAACTCTATGGATGATATTGCAATAGCAAATTTCTTCTTACAAGACCATGTAATGGGACTAGAACCAAGGCAAAAAACAAAGCTAGAAGTGGATTTCTTATCATTGACATTACCAACCCAATTTAAATCAATGAAGCCAATTATCCGAGGATCTCCTGATGTATAGTGAATACCATAATATGAGGTACCCTGAATATATCTCAAAATTCATTTGGAAGCTTTCCAATGACTCTCATGTGGATCATGTGAGAATCGAGAGACAAGACCAACCACAAATGATAGATCAAGACCCATGTTAGATTTGTGAATAACATGAGACATATGATCAAATATGGAATTTTTAGTTTTTTTTTTTAATAATTTTTGGAGGTGGATGAATTTTAGGAGAACTTTGGTTTGAAACAAACCTCACCATCATGTTCAAGAGGTTGATTCAACAAATGTTGACTATACATTTTCCCAACTTTGGAATCAAGGGTTTTTAAGGCAATTTTTTTTGTAACAGGGCCTTGTACGACCTTGTCAGGCCGTATTGTATGACAATTTAAAATATATATAAAAAATTAAAAAGCATTGAAGTGCTTTATTAAATTAGTGCTCAACACTTATATGAGGGGTGCCACCGGTGCCCAAACATCGACTTGCCTAGGCATTGCTAGGAGTGGCAAAAAGCACCACCCTCAACCATTCGACCACCTGCCCAACCCCTAAGGGATTTAAATTAGATCCGTAGGTCACTTGAGTGACCAATGACTAGGAATTTAGCCCTTGCACATCTTTAAGACCCCCAACGGTCACACGAGTGACCAAGGGCTAGGAATTTAGGCCCAAGTTCCAGTGGCCAGTCATGCATATGACCAAGGCCCAATTTTTTTTAGCCCCCTTTTTGCCCTAGGGGCCTAATTGTGCAATTTTTACAAAATTGGGTATATCTTGGGTGTACAATCTCCATTTTTTGAAAACTTTATATTGTCAGAAAGCTAGTTTTGAGCCCATTCTAGATTTGTAGGTATTTTTTTCTTGTTTTTTACCATAAATTTTCTACAACTAGTTAAAGTCAACCCTTCTTTTATGCGCTTTTGGTGCCATAACTTGGGCATATAGACTATTTTTTATGAATGAATAGGTGTTGGAAAGGTATTTCTGTTCTCTGATACCATGTTAGATTTTTAAATAACACAAAACACATGATAAAACAAAAAACAAAACATCTTCCATGCAAGAGCTCTGCAAAACAAAGATGTGTTATTCCTCAAAAAGAAAATACTTATAGAATTGAATAATACAAGAGAGAGATAATGAAGAGAAACCCTAATGATAAAGGGATTAGATCATAAAAAGTTTCAATATCCTGTGGGATGAGACAAAATGATCTAATATTAGCTCTCTAGTTAACATAAATAAAGCACTCAGTTAACTAAAAAAGAAATCCTAAGTTTAGCTTAAGTGCATGAGAATTAGAAAAATACTTAATTAAAGATTAATTAATTTTATCTAATATCTGATAACTCTAACATTTAGCTTCTCTCAAAACTACATTTTGACTTCAACTTACATGGATGATAGCTGCCATATTTGGTCAGGAGCTTAGCCCACTCTCATTAACACTTAAGACAAGAAACAACTAACATAATAAATATAAATTATCTTATCTAACGTAATAAATATAAATTATCTCATCTAACATAATAAATATAAATTCTCATTAGTTGTGAAGTTAAAAAAAATGTAATACAATGACAACATACAAGTTGTTGAATAGGACAACTGAGAGGGGAGTGAATCAGTTGTCATTGAATTAAACCTTTAATTCAATCACCATAACTAATACTCAATACTGCTTAAATGATTAATCATCAAATACCAATGCAAAAACTCAAATCCAACACATAAACACAGTAGCACCAGATTTACGTGGAAAACTCAATGAGGGAAAAACCACGGTGAGGATTAACTCACACTATAGATAATATCAAAAATGATTACAAAAAGGATCACTTCCTAAAATAAGGACTCACTGTCCAAAACAAGGAATCACTATCCAACACAACTACAATCTAGAGGGCTCATTACTAGAAAGATACAAACAAGACAAAGAAGACTTGTTATAGAGAGACTACAATCCCAATGCAACAAAGGATTCCACCACAATCACTCGATCAACCTGCATGAATGATAGAGTTTTCCTTTTACTCACTGCTTCCAGAAACTCAACATTAAGCTTCACACTAATCTCCCACACTCTCAACACACACTCTTACTAAATAGAATCCATGTTGCACCAAACTACACTTTCTCTTTTCTCTTATCGCTCTTGTATATTTTCCATTACAAACTCATCTTGTATTTATACCATCTTCAATTTTGAAACACATCCAAAGTCGGCTGTCCAAATCCAAATTCAAATTAGGTCAGTGCAAAAAAATCCTAGGGTGGAATTAGAATGAGGGTGACCCAACTACATGCTTCATTGGGACCCAAATAGATCCAAGACGCTTCATCATTCTTGAAAGTAGTATTTCACACAAGGTCAACCACACCAATGCAAAACACATAGAACCATTAAGCACAAACTTTCCAAATGCTGAAATTAACTTCAATACAATTAGGGAAACTCAAATTTAGAACCACATGTCATAAGACTTCATGAAAGAGAAATCTGGACAAACAACATTTCTCTTGGACCTCAACCAAAAACATAGAAAACCACAGTTCACAACTGGAGAACATAACTTGCACTGTAAAATGAACCAACAACCAAAAATATGAGTATAGAACCTTCTAAAAAACATGAACAACATATTTGAACTGCACAACCACAAGAGCAAATCCAAACCAAAACCTAGAGCAACCACATAACACTTGCAACACATCTTTATTACAATTTTCTCAATATCCTTGACATATACAACCAATATCAACTAGTAGATAACTAGCTGGTTGGTCGACATCAATGAAAACACCTTCCATCTTTCCATTCTTGCAACAATCTCCCCCTTTTTTATTGATGGAAACACATGATGTGAAGAACCATCAAAGACAACATACAAGCTCTAAACACACGTTTCTGTTTCTCCCCCTTAGAAGATAGTTTCATATATGCTCCTTCTCTTAATATTTCTTTCCTTTTTCACATGCTTCTTCTCCCCCTTTGACATCAATGGAAAAGGCAAAATAATACTTTACATTGATTTATCCTTTGACATGAAAAAAAATACTCATAATGACAACACCTGATACTACCTGCTCCCACTGAGAGGTAGCCACCAAAACATTAGCCTAGAAGAAAGATAGATCCATAGATCCATAGGAATGATGCATCTCGATATGCATCTACTTCAAGAAAGGAGGGGAAATAACCCCTAACTTCTCCTGGAGATACTCAAAATTATCTTTAGGAATAGCCTTCATGAAAATATCAACAACCTGATCTATCATCGGAACACACTCAAGCTTTGCTTCATTATACATGACCTTCTCCCTCAAGAAATGCTATTTGATATATATATGCTTCATCCTCAAGTGTATCACAAGATTCTTTGAAATGTTAATTACACTTGTATTATCATAGAAAATAGAAATGGGATCATCATATACTACTGTGATATCTTTCAATGTCTATTTCATCCATAGAAATTGTGTACAACAAGATGCAACAACGATATACTCAGCTTCAATAGTAGAAAAGGAGACTAAATCTTTCTTCTTAGTCGACCATGCCACCAATCTGCATCCAAGAAAGAATGCACCACCACTTGTACTTTTCTTGTCATCTACACATCCAACCCAATTTGCATCTGTATAGGCACTAAGTGTAAAATCGATATCTTTAGGATACCACAACCCATAATACAGAGTGCCATTCAAATATCTAAAAATTATTTTAATAGTAGCAACATGTGTTTCCTTAGGGTCTTCCTAAAATATAGCCACAAGACAAACAACATGCATGATATCTGGTCTAGTAGCAGTCAAATAAAATAGTCTGCCAATCATAGATCTATACTTGCTTTGATCAGCCTTAAGTGAATCAACATCTTTTCCCAATTTGCATCCAATCACCATAGGAGTACTCACCGGTTTTGAACCATCCATTACAAACTTCTTCAACATTTCTCTCACATACTTAGATTGTGAAATGAAAATTCCCTTCTCTGTTTGATTAATTTGTACTCCAAGAAAGAAATTCATCTCCCAAAACATAGGCATTTCAAATTCTTTCTACATTTCTTCCACAAACCTCTTGCACATATTTTCATTTCCTCCAAAGATAATGTCATCAACATACACTACTACAACCAAGATTATGTCATTTTCAATCTTAAAGTACAAATTACTATTTTCTGTGCCTTTGTTAAAGCCTTCCTGAATCAAATACTTTTCTAACCTCGCATACCATGCTTTAGGAGCTTTCTTCAACCCATATAAAGATTTCTTCAATTTACACACCATATCCTAATGTTCTATTAACTGAAATCCTTCTAGTTGTTCCATATAAAATTCCTCTTCTAGTTCACCATTAAAAAATGCTGACTTGACATCCATTTGATAGACCTTAAAGTATTTGTGAGCAGAAAATTCCAAGAACATCCTTATAGCTTCCATTCTTGTTACCATGAATAAAAGTTTCCTGAAAATCTATGCCTTATACCTTTAAGTAGCCTTTACACACAAGCCTCGATTTGTTTCTAATAACTTCTCCATTTTCATTCAACTTATTTCTAAATACCCATTTTGATCCAATGATGTTTTTTTCTGCCAGTCTTGGGACCAATTCCCAAGTTTGATTCTTCTCAATCTGCATAAGTTCTTCTTTCATAGCTTCCTTCCAATGTTCATCTTTACAAGCTTCACATACAGTCTTCAGTTCAATCTCACAAAGTAAACATATATTTACTTCAGTAGAAAATCTGCTTCTGGTCAACACACCTTTTTGTCTTGTCTCCAATAATCTCTCTTTCTGAATGATTCTTCTGTACATATTTTGGTGTCTTAGGGGACATCACTGGAGCATCCTCTTTTGTTTCATTTTGTTCATCCTGCTTCTCTTTCTCATATTTTTCTTGTTCTTCCACAATCTCTTCTATTCTTACACAATCATGCTCATCAGATACATATCTGTCAATGTTAATAGGAATCTTCTTTGTCTCATCAACCTTCAAATTTGAGCTCTCTACAATCTTTCTCAGTCTTTTATTGATACATCTGTATGCCTTGCTATTAGTAGAATATCCAAGAAAAATTCCTTCATCACTTCTTGTGTCAAACTTACCCAAATTTTCCTCATCTCTTCTGATATAGCATTTGCTTCCAAATATTTTGAAATATTTAACAGTAGGAGTTCTTCCATGCCATAGCTCATAGGGAGTCTTTGTACTATTTTCTCTTGCTTGAACTCGATTGAATACATAAACATGAGTGTGAATAGCTTCTTTCTAGTAAAATTATGGTAAACCATCCTCAGAAATCATTGATCTAGCAACCTCTTGAACTGTTCTATTTTTCCTTTCAACAACTCCATTTTGCTGAGGAGTTCTCAGGATAGATAACTGTCTCTTTACTCCATGCACTTCAAAAAACATTTTAAACTCATGGGAGGTGAATTCTCCACCTCTGTCAGACCTTTTACCAAGTATACTTCTTATTCTTGTAGGACCACAAAGATCTGTATGAACTAAGTCTAGTAGTCCGGTAGTGGATTGTTCCTTTGATTTGTAATGATTTCTTACTTGCTTTCCAAATTGAAAATTCCTGTAAATAACATTAACAAGCTTTGTAATTCTTGGTAAATATCTCATGGTTTGAACAAAATTGATCCTTTCCAAGTTATTGAAATTCATTTGACACATTCTCCTATGCCATAACCAACTGTCATTAATCTGAGTCATAAAACATCGTCCATCAACACCCTTAAGTTGATAGATATTCCCTAAATAGATTTCTTTCTTGTAGCAATCAATGTTCTAGATCCTTTTCAGATCTCACATTTCTCATCCTTAAACACAAGATCATATCCTTTTCTATACATCTAACCAACACTCAAAAAATTATGCCTTAAACCCTTAACATAGTAGACATCATTAGTATGATGCTTGACATCAAAATTTACTGAACCTATCCCAAATATTTTAGCACCAATATCATCTCCAAACATAACCAAGCCTCCATCATATTTTTCAAGATTAACAAAATTATTTTTATCACTAGTTATGTGATGTGAACAACCACTGTCAAATACCCAAAAATTCTCTTCTTGTTTAGCATGCAGGGCAGAGATAACCGTACCTTCATTTTTCTCCTTCTCCAGAGGGATTTCTTTTACCTTTCTTAAAGAATTAGTAGAAGTAGGTTCATCCTTTTAATCACCAAGAACACACATTCATTGTCATCAGGATCTTCATATTCTGAATCCTCATCAGATATACTAGCATTCTCATTCACATAATAAGCTATGTTAATCTTCTTCCCTTTCCTTTATTTCTCACATCTTTGTTTATTTCTTTTACCTCTTTTCAGACACTTCACAACATAATGACCTATTTCTCCACCACTAAAGCATTTAAAGGGAAACTTACCTTCATACTTACTAGAGCCTTTCCTCATTCTTCTTACACAATTATCTTCTATTTCATCAAAGTTTTCTTCATTTGGATTTTTAGATTTTGTAGTTTAAAAAAAAGTCTTTGATTTGCACCCATTCCTTAGACTCGACTTCCTCATCTCATAAGATGCAAAAAATTGCAAGAACAAATCCTTAGTATAGGTCTTATAATCTATAGTCTACTCAATAGCACTCACCTTCTCACTGTAAGCATCAAGAAGAGTTCTGAGAATCTTCTTTACAATCCCGGTTTCATCTATAGTAGCACCAAGTCCTCTCATTCTGGCCACTATCTCATCCAATCTCTATACATAAGCTTTAATATTCTCATCTTCAGACATATGTAGAAGATTAAATTATGTTTCCAAGTTCTGTAATTTCACCTCTTTAACTCTTTCATCACCATCATGCGCTCTTTCCAAAGTATCCCATAATTCCTTAGCCGTTTTCAAATTCTAAACCTAAATCAACTCAGAATGTACCATACTATTCTTCAAGATAAGCTTTTCCTTATTGTTTGCTTCATGTGCTTTGATCTCTTTAGGTGTAATCAGACCATTAACATGAGGAGTGTAAGGACTTTTGTAAGCTTTCTCCACATCATACACAATACTCTAGATATTCTTCCATCAATACTTTCCATATACCATAATTAGTTCCATCAAACCTCAGATAATCAAAAACAATTTTTCTAGCCATCTCGGACCTTCCTCAAGCGGTTAAACTCTTCACCAAGGAATCTTGCGCTCTGATACCAATTGTTGAATATGACAACTGAGAGGGGGGATAATCAGCTGTCACATAATTAAACCTTTAATTCAATCATCAAAACTAATACTCAATATTGATTAAATGATTAATCATCAAATACCAATGTAGAAACTCAAATCCAACACATAAACATAGTAACACTAGATTTACATGGAAAACCCAATGAGGGAAAAACCACGATGAGGATTAACTCACACTATAGAGAATATCAAAATAGATTATAAAAAGGATCATTTCCTGAAATAAGGACTCACTATCTAGAACAAGGACTCACTGCCCAACAGAGCTACAACTTGGAGGGCTCACTACCACATAGATACAAAAAAGACAAAGAAGACTTGTTATAGAGAGACTACAATCCCAATGAAACAAAGGATTCTACCACAACTATTAGTGTAATTAATTAATTAATTATCACACTAGCATAAGTTAACTTAGGTCATGCATCATTTAGTCCTAGGTTAGATTTTAATAAATCATTTAATAATGGGGTAATTCCCCCTTCCATGTTTGTAGGGATAAGATTCCTTCTAGAAGATGAGTTGTCCTTCTAGAACTTATCTCAACATTTAATAATTTTCTAGATAGGGTTCACATGTTGTCACATGTTGTTAGATCATGACACATGGAAAAATCTCTTGCATCTTAGGTTTTCTCTCATGCCTATATATTCAGGGAATTTTTTACATTTGTAATCAATCTCATATCATATCATATCAATATATAATCTTTATTCAACATTCCATTGTTGCAACACTTTCCTTTGTGGTTGATTATCTTTCCTGGCAAAGGTCCTCCATTGAAGACTACAGCTTCAGGGAGCTTGTGCATCCATAATATCAACATGGTATCAGAGCTTGTCCAGTGAAACATCAACCCTTGATCAAGGAAGTTAGAGTGCAAGATTCTTGCAGGCTTGGAGTTTATGTTGCAGGCTAGTTGGTTCTACCCGGGAGCCAAGCTGATTTCTGGTGCACATCAGGCTCTCTCTGACCTCTCTATTGCATCTAGAAGGCCTCAAAACCCATAGATCGCCTACTCAATCATCAAAATCAGAGACATATCGACTGGGAGCCATTGAGGTATCAATCTAGGGTTTGGATTTTTTGTACTATCTGTACAATTTTGTAGAAAAAAATCCCCCTTTCAGTCCTCCATCATGGATTTTTTTTAAGAAAAATTAGGCTATTTTTTATCTCATCATTTAGGAAATTTTTTATATAGTATTGGAAAAAATTAAAATTTTGTAGTGGGAAACCTACAATTTTAATGTGTAGTTGGCATAATTATTTTTTCTATCAGCATATAGTTTGGGGTTGATATTATTTTTGGTCAGCATACATCAATATATTTTGCAGGGTTAAAAAATTGGTATTTTATTTTTTGAATTGAAAATTATTGCAATATTCAAAAAATGTTCCTGTCGACATCTTTTTGACAGTTTGCAGAGATCCGCCAGTGTCATTTAATGCAGGGTAGGCACATCAGTGCCTGTCACATCACCTTGCTGGTCAACCCCATCGCCGGGCCCTCCACACACCGACGACTCCCATCTCCATCTGTCCACCGTCGCTGGAGTCTATTTCTTAGCATTACCTATGACACCGACCCATGCTGACGACCAGAGCTCCCACCACATATAACCCCCGGTCACCTGGAGATTCAAGGTCTCCGCTAATCCTGAGCAGTGCCACCAGTTGCCGACTGTGCCACCCGACTTTGCCACCAACTTGCCGCTTCGATGCCATCGATCCGGCAAAGAGATTTTTTAAACTACCTGTGGTACCCCTGGTCATATTAGCGACCGGGGGCCGATTTTTTTTCTTCCCTAGGGTGCTTAATTCTTGTGCCTAATTACCCTATTCAGTTCCATTCAACAGGTTTTCTTCCGAGGGCCATATCTTCATGCCACAGTATCAAAAATTTGCAAACAAGATACTGACGGAAAGAGAATTCAGAGCACTATCCAGTGGTGCCATCCATTTTGAAGAATTTTTTTGCTATAAAATTCTAAAGCCAATTGAAGTCAATCCTCTACTTTGGACTCAATGACCAATATCTTCGCATCAGATTGTCGAAATCCAAAAATTCCAGTGGCATTCGGGAGATATTTTAGTTCTTTTTTTCATCATTCCACTCACTTTCTTTGGTTTCATCTCCACATATCTTCTATTGGTTTTTTGCAATTTGGTGCATTTTCCTGATTCCTGGGACATCCTGACACTTGAGAAAGAATTTCTTGCTCTTGGAGGCATATTTTCAGTCGCATATCTATTTGGAAGTCTTTATTTTCTATTGAAGGTTAGTGTCTTTGTTTTTTGTGGAGAAATTTCATTATGGGGCTTGCATATACTCCTTCTTTGGTTATGTTGCACAAGGGAAACTATTCACAATGACAAGATGGGATCTACCACTATCTCTAATCACTTGATTTATTGCCACATTTGTATGGTGTAGTTCCCCATCTGAGTGAAGGTATTCATGAACTTGCTTGGAGTTGTAGCAGATACACTATTTTGGAGATCATTGAGATGCAAGTTGATTGTGATGTTTTGAGATCTATTGATCATTGTGATTGTCCTCACATCCTTTGGGCTAAGATTTGGGAAATCTATGGAGATCTAGACACTCCACCATTCCCCGATGGTCATGATTCATAATGTTATTCTTCAAATCAAGTACCCCATGATGATATTGTTGTGTAGGAGGTTGATTGCCTTGATCTTTCTGAAGAGGTTGAAAAGGTTGCTTTAGGTGCTTCTTCTCCATCAGAGACAGTTGGTATTCCATCACAATCAGTGATTCCTTGTCCAGATTCATTGATTAAGGCTTACACCATCATCATTCTTCAGGAAACATTCTGTTTTCCAGACTTGGCATCACAGGATGGCTTCATTTCAGGTATCACTGACTTGGCTACTTCTACAAGTTTTGAGGAAATTCTTGAGGGGATATCACTCCTCTATTTAGATCACACTTTGGAGAGTTCTCTTGAGTCTCCTCATCCTTTTGTCTCAACCTTGATTGGGAATTCAGAGATTATCTTGGAGGCACTTGGTTTCTCTTCAGAGATTTCATGTATGAGACTTCTTCCCTGTCACTCCATTTAGGATTTGAGGTTTCTTCAACATCCACCATTGGATTTGCTTCTTCCTAGTGGGAGACTTGTGGTTTGGACACATTTGTTGCTTTAGAATTCTTTCAATGGTTTTAAGCACACTTCACTTAGGGGGGGCTATCAAGTCTCCATCCTATTCATTCCATTGCCATCTTTGGATATTGTTCAACATCAGTTTCCGCATCGTCCTGGTTTGTCACCCTCTTCATTTGGGACTATAGAATCTTCATCATCAGACAAGGAGACAAATGAGTAGAGTTTAGAGACATCATCATCCACCTACATCCTTCCTTCCTTCAATTCCTATCTGGAATGGGAAGCATCACTGCACTTGCACTTGGTTCTGTTTCTTCCAAAAGGGAGAAAAGTTGTTTGTCGACATTGGATCATGTTTTTTCTTTATACACTTACCATTTCTGCAGGTGATCACATCTTTTGGGGGGGCTATATTGTCTCTCTATTTCCTCCATATGGGGGGGATATTGTATTGTATCCATGTGATGGATGGTGTACTTGAGGGGTATTTGGGAGTCCTCCATCCTTCCCATCCTATCTCACATTTTTTCTTTTTCATCTCCTTTTTGGAGAGGGGTTTTGTTCCCACTGGGTTTTCCCCTTTTCTTTGGTTGTGGGAGATTTTATGCATCTTTTCATGTAAATGGGTACCTAACATGGCCTCGTAGCTGGGACCCATCATAATCTTGCATAATCATTGCATTTTCCTCCCTAAGTTGAACTTATGGGGGGTGTTAGTGTAATTAATTAATTAATTATTACACTAGCATAAGTTATTACACTAGCATAAGTTAACTTAGGTCATGAATCATTTAGTCCTAGGTTATATTTTAATAAATAATTTAATAATGGGGTAATTCCTCCTTCCATGTTTGTAGGGATAAGATTCCTTCTAGAAGATGAGTTGTCCTTCTAGAACTTATCTCAACATTTAATAATTTTCTAGATAGGGTTCACATGTTGTCACATGTTGTTAGATCATGACACATGGCAACATCTCTTGCATCTTAGGTTTTCTCTCATGCCTATATATTTAGGGCATTTTGTACATTTGTAATCAATCTCATATCATATCATATCAATATAGAATCTTTATTCATCATTCCATTGTTGCAACACTTTCCTTTGTGGTTGATTATCTTTCATGGCAAAGGTCCTCCATTGAAGACTACAACTTCAAGGACCATGTGCATCCATAATCTTAGCAACAACCACTTGATCAACCTGCATGAATGATAGAGTTTTCATTCTGCTCACTGCATTTGGAAATTCAACATTAAGCTTCACACTGATGTCCCACACTCTCAACACACACTCTTACTGAATAGAATCAATATCGTACCAAACTACACTTTCTCTTTTCTCTTATCACTCTTCTTCTTAGCTCTTGTATATTTTCTATTAATAACTCATCTTGTATTTATACCATCTTCAACTTTGCAACATATCTAAAGTCGGCTATATCCAAATCCAAATTCAAATTAGGTCGGTGCCAAAACATCCTAGGGTGGAATTAGAATGAGGGTGACCCAACACACACTTCATAGGGACCCAAATAGATCCAACATGCTTCATCATTCTTGAAAGTAATATTTCACACAAGGTCGACCACACCAGTGTAAAGCACATAGAAAAATTAAGCATGAACTTTCCAAATTACGAAATTAACTTCAATACAATCAGGGAAATTGAACTTTAGAATCACATGTCATAGGATTGAAAGAGAAATATGGACCAACAACATTTCTCTCGTACCTCAACCAAAAACATAGAAAACCATAGTTCACAACTAGTGAACACAACTTGCACTGTACAATGAACCAACAATCAAAAGTCTAAATATAGCACCTTCTAGCAATCATGAACAGATCTAAACAACACAACCACAAGAGAAAATATGGACCAAAACCAAGAGCAACCACAAAACACCTGCAACATACTTTATTACAATTTTCTCAATATCCTCGACATATACAACCAATAGCAACTAGTAGATAACTAGTTGATCGATTGACATCAATGACAACACCTTCCATCTGCCCATTCTTGCAACACAAGGAAGATAATGCAATGAAAACAAATTATCCCATCAATTATGATAAATATTTTTCCATAATGTAGTAACATATAAGGAATACCAATGCTAGATTTTATCATCACATATATACTGCATCATCTATGAAAGGTGGGGATAATAAATTAAGGGTTATAATCAATTAGTTTTTATGTTTGCAACATCTGGACTAGTAGGAACTTCACCCTAGTCCCCGCTGAATGCAATAAACATGCAAAACAAAAGAGTTTGCAACATGATGAATCATCGACATTCCCGAGAGTAAGTGATGCTCAGTTCCTTAAAAGTTGTAATCATTAGCTATTGACATACTAATGAGCTTGTATATATAGATTTTTTTCCACATTAATGACTCCACTCTTCCCCTCTTAAGCATTTTTTTTTAATTTTTGTAGAAGAAATATTTTAGGTCACTTCTACTTAGATTTAGTGCTTATTTATTTTAAGTAAAATTTGGATAATATAATTTTCCCCACCACTTGAAGCTAGCATGGTGTTTGAAAAAAGTTTGCTACTCTTCGTTTGTCTAGAATGAAAATTTTTTCTTATTGAAGCAATATGGTTTTCTTCTTGATGGATTATAATACAACAACCTAATCCCATGCAACCCTTTTCTCTATTTCTCTCTCTATTTGTACACACCTATATGGTATAAATCTATGCATATGTGTGTGTGAATGTTATGCAAAATGTGGAAGCATAGACAATGCACGTGAATTGTTTGACAAACTAGAAAATTTATTTCTCCTCTACATTTTCATCAAAGCATAGAGAATAGGGAATGCTATGAAATATTGTAGTTGCAACTTCCCTGGTAGACATGTATGCTATGCACAAAAGAAAACTTCAAACTTTCGATTACATTGCGTAAAATCAACCCTGCTTTCTGTTAGGGTTAGAAGGTAGATATCTAATAGTTAAATGCAGATTTGATAAAAAGAATAGAGAAATAAAACACAAAAAATTATAGCAGAAACAAGAGAACCCAAAGAATTTAACGTGGTTCACCCAATCCGGGCTACATCCACAAAATCGCAGTCATCCAATGATTTTATTATCCAGTGTAAAACATATTACAATCTTGCTAATAATGCCCCACTGCAACTCCCATCCCAATCGCTTATAACAAACTTTCTAGAAGCTTCTAGAATTAGGGTTTTACAAAGTCAGTTTTTTCTTTTGTCGGTGATAGAGTGAAAAATGGTAAAAAAAAAAATTCTTGAGGGATGCCACCCTTGAATCCCTACTTTTCAAGGGCTGCTTCCCCCGAACCCCCACCCGGGGCCTAGCCCGACCTTGGACCCTGGCGAGGATACATGAAGAGTGTACAGTATAGCATGATCAGTCACCACATACCAACAATCTCCCACTTGGAGACTAATCAAGCTCCATGCCAAACAATCTCCCACTTGGAGACTAATCCTGGATGACACCGCTACACTTACAACTCCCACTGGAAATAAGCACCTTGGACCCTGCTACTCTGTTATACTTGAATTCAACCTTGAAGCCCACCCGAAGCTGAAGAGGAGCTCAACTTGTCCCTTATCACGACCTTCGTAAACATATCCACTGGATTGGCATCTGTATGCATTTTTTCCATATTTACTTATCCATCCTCCAACATTGACCGAATGAAATGATATCTCAACTGTATGTGTTTGGTTTTAGAATGCAAGGAGAAATTCTTTGCAAGATGTATAACACTCTGGCTGTCTGTAAATAGGTAATTTTTAGCATGTTGTTTTCCCAACTCTTCCATGAAAAGTTGTAGCCATATCATCTCCTTTTCCATCTCTGTTGCAGCAACATACTCTGCCTCTATGGTGGATAAAGCAACCACCTTTTGCAACTGAGAAATCCAACTCACTGCTGTCCCACCAACTATAAATACATAACCTATTGTACTCTGCTTGGTATCAATATCCCCTGCCAAATCTGAGTCAACATAGCCTTTTAAATCAGTATTAGAGCCCCCAAAACATAAAAAATTATTGGATGTACCTCTCAAATACCCGAGAATCCATTTTATCACATTCCAATGCTCAACACTAGGATGACTCATATACCTGCTAACAACTCCTACAACATGTACAATATCCGGTCTTGTGCATACCATGACATACATTAAACTACCTACAACTGAAGCATATAGTACCTTGGAAAATTATTATTCCTCCTCTTGAGTCTTTGGACACATATCCTTAGTCAATTTAACATGGTTGGGCAAAGGTGTGCTGACAGCTTTTGCATTCTCCATATGAAATCTCTGCAGTACCTGTAGACACATAAAAATGACCTAGGCCTGAAAGCTCTATTTTTCCACCATTTATTTCTAGCATAATTAAGGCCTTTTAATTATGTCCTTGGTCCACTTCTATCTATTAGTTAAATATATCATAATTATTTAATTAATTCATGTCCTCTTATTCCTCTTGATTGTTAAACAAATAAATTGATATTTTATTTATTTAATATGTTGCTAATTGTCTAAAGTCTTCTTGTAATTAAATAAATTTATTAATTTATTTAATTACCCTTGCCCATTTAAGTCCTTTTCATTATTAAATAAATAATTTTTATTTATTTAATATGTCACTAATTCTGAAAAATCTTCTCATAATTAAATAGATTTTTTAAAATTTATTTAATTATTGGTCATCCTTTCTAATTAAATAATTATCTTTAATTATTTAATTTGACATTTCCCTCTTCTAGTAAATAATATGAATCAATTATTTACTGTCATGTGGTTCCCACTTTTTGAATTAAATTTATTTTTAATTCAAAATAGTCTTTTTCTTCAAAAATCAAATAATTTCCATTTATTATTTGATTTTCCAACCACCTCTTTTTCTGTGCCAATCTTATCTCTTGTCACATGCATTGAACACCCTTGATTTGATTTTCTAAAAATCAATCTTGTCCATTCATTTTGAATTTTCCTTAATATTGCCCTAACCCTAATTGTGGGTTGTCAAATTGAATCTTGTCCATTGATTCTAGGGAATTTGTCAACTTTTGATCTTGGCCATTCACTCAAAATTGCATTTTCTATAAATTGGTAATTTTGGTCTCATTTTGTCATCTCATGCAATCTTGTTTTAGGCAACCTTAGGCTCTCTTGCACTCTTATCATACTTTTGCAATTTGGTCATTGTTGTCATTTTTTCATAGTCATATTAGCATCTCATTTGACATAATTTAGACATAGTTTCATGCTCACTAGTTGCATATTAGCATAGTATTTGCATGTTGTTATATCAAATCCTTCAACATTTGCTTAGGTCTTTTCATTGTCATTAGTTTGCTCATCACAAATCTGAGGGAAACATCATATTTGCAGCAAATTGAGAAGGTGTAATGGAGGTCTGCCATAGAGATTGAAGACATTTGGTGAGATCTTTCATTTTGTTTTCATGTTTCTTCTTTGCACTTCATTAATACTTTGGGTTTTTATGTTTATGAATTTGATTTGCTAACCCTAGGAAAATTTCGCTTAGTTACAATACCTTTTCAACATAATTAGCCTGAAATAAAAACAATTTTCTTTTTTTCCCATCTCTTGTAATCTTCATACCAAGGATTTGCTTTGCTGCCCCCAAATCCTTCATAGCAAATGAATTTGCTAACTGTTGTTTTAACTCTTTTATGTGATTCATGTTAGACCTTGCTACAAGCATATCATCAACATATAAACATAAAATAAGGTAGCTATCATCTTCTAACCTCTTAAAATAAAGACAATGGTCTGAATTACATCAACTATAGCTATGCTCAGCCATAAAGCTATCAAATTTAATATACCATTGCTGAGGTGTGTGCTTCAAGCCATATAAAATTTTCTTCAATCTACACACCAATTTCTCCTGACCTTTGATCTCAAATCCTTGTGGTTGTTCCATGTATATTTCCTCTTCCAAATCACCATGGAGAAAGGCTATTATAACATCAAGCTATTCTAAATGAAAATCTTTAGCAGCCACAATACTTAAAACAATACGAATAGAAGTCATTTTAACAACTGGAGAAAATATTTCATCAAAATAAATACCCTTTTACCTATGCAAATCCCTTTACAACTAATTTGGATTTAAATATTTTCTTACCTCCATCCTCCTATTTCAGCCTATAAACCCATTTGTTTGGTAAAGCATTTTTACTTGCAGGCAACTTGCATAATTCCCAAGTTTGATTTTTTATCAAGGATTCCATTTCTTCTTCCATTCCATGCTCCCACTGAACCTTGGTATCCACCTGAATAGCTTCATCATAACATTCTGGTTCACCAACATCAATTAATAAAATAGAATACAAAGAAGGAGAAAATATTTCTAGAGGTCTACTTATCCTTGAAGATCGTCTAACATTCATTGGAGTTTGTGGTATTTTGTTGTTGTTGTTGTTGTTGTGGAGCATGAGGAACCAATGGAACATCGTTGTTTGGTGTATCATCCAACACTACATATTTATTTTATTTCTTCTCATGTTGCTACAACTGGTCTTTGTAGAACACTTTCTCATTGAATATGACATCCTTGCTTCTCACAATTTTTTGATTTTCAAAATCCCAAAGCCTATGACCAAATTCATCAATGCCATATCCAACAAATATACATTTCTTTGATTTTGCATCAAGCTTGGTTCTATTTTTAGAATCTACATTTGCAAATGCTTCACAACTGAAGGTCTTGAGAAAATAATAACTCACCTTCTTACTTGTCCATGCTTCCTTTGGAATACCACAAACCAAAGGATTTGAGGGACCTCTATTGATTAAATAAATAACAATCAATCTCATAGTCTGTGCACACTCCATTATTGTTCTGTTCATGTGCTCAACCACTCCATTTTCCCGTGGAGTCCTTGGAACCATTTTTTGTCTACGAATACCATTAGAGGAACAATAATCTTCAAAATATTTGCTGCAACACGCACCACCTTTATCAGATCTAAGACATTTTAACTTTTTACCTATCTCATTCTCAACCAAGCTTCTCCATTTCTTAAAAGTTTCAAATACATCAGATTTTTTCCTAAGAAAATAAATCCATACCTTGTTGCATCATCAATAAAAGTGACATAATACCGAGAGCCACCAAGAGAAGATACTTGAGCTAGTCCCCATACATGCATATGCAGAAGCTCCAATTTCTCATCTTTCTTTTGCTTCCCATCCTTGAGAAAACTAATGTTTTCCATACACACAAATTTCACAGAAATCCATATTGACACATTTCAGACTTGGTAAAATATTCTTTGAATGAAGTAATTTCATACCTTTTGCACTCATATGCCCAAGTCTATTATGCCATAGTACTGATTCAGAATCCATAGCAACTGTTTGATTTTATGCTTGCAAAATTACAACAACTGTTCCTGAACATTGATTTTCTGCAATAGCTAAAGTAGAAGGAACAATATGACCTATACAAAGATATAAGGTGCCTACTTTCACACCTTTTGCTACCACTAAGGCACCTTTTGTAACCTTCCAATTTTTATCACTAAATGTAACAACACAACCTTCATCATCTAGTTGCCCTGTTGAAATTAAATTTATTTTTAACTTTGGAACGTGCCTTACCTCATGTAGTAACCATTGATTACCATTCTTCAACTTAATCTTGATTCTTCCCTTTCCAACAATCTGATAGGGTTCATTATCTCCCAAATAAACTAGCCCAAAATCCCTTTCGACATAATCAAGAAAATAACTTCTATGGGGCATAGCATGAAATGAAGCCCTTGAATCTAACACCTAAGAATCATCAACATTATCAAGGGAAATAATCAAAGAATCCTCATTAGATTTATTACTTACCACATTTTCCTCTTTATTGCCTTCCTTTTTGTCTCCTTTATTTTTTTGAGATCAACAATCTTTCTTTAAATGACTCGGCTTACCACAGTACCAACAATCCCTCTTGTCTCTAGATTGGGACCTTTTGTCCTTTGATTTTCCTCGTGACTTCCCATGACTTCTAGAATTGTTTCCTCTCTCCTTTGTTCTGCCCCTGCTTTCTGCATTCAAAACACTGCCTGATGTGGATGTTCCACTTGAGTTTTTTCCTATTAATTTCCTCACTCAAAATAACACCAACAACATCATCAAATTTCAATGTATTCAAACCAGAAACAAAATTGCTAACAACCATTACCAAGCTATTCCAACTTTCAGGAAAATAACACAAAATCAAAAGAGCCCTAACTTCTTCATCAAAATTTACATTTACAAAAGTTAATTTACTGGCAACTCTATTAAACTCATTTAAATGATCAACAACTGACCCACCTTCTACCATTTTCATATTAAATAAATGCTTCATAAGAAATAACTTATTCGAAGCAGAAGAATTTTCATATAACTTTGCAGGGTTTCTAACAACTCTTGAGTTGTCTTTTCTTTTGTAATATTGAATGCCACCGATTGTGCCAGGCATAAATGAATGGCTCCCAGTGTCTTTCTGTCTAGAAGATTCCAATCCTCATCACTCATTATTGCCAGTTTCTTGGCTATTCCTTCCAATGGCCTCCATAAATCCTTATGATAGAGATAATACTCCATCAAAATCTTCCATAACTGATAGTTCTGCCTATTGAATTTATCTACCTTCAATTTACCCTCATCCACCATTGCTCCCACTTAACCGTGAGACTCCCACTCAACCTTGATACTTTCCTACTGACGATAATTGAACACAACCAGCTTTGATACCACTTGTTAGGGTTAGAAGGAAGATATCTAACAGTTAAATGAAAATTTGATAAAAAATTTAGAGAAATAAAACACACAGAAAATTATAGCAGAAACAAGATAACCGAAAGAATTTAACACGGTTCACCTAATCTAGGCTACATCCACAAAACTGCAGCCATCCAATGATTTTATTATCTAGTGTAAAACATATTACAATCTCGCTAATAATTCCCTAATGCAACTCCCATCCCAACCACTTCTAACAAGCTTTTAGAAGCTTCTAGAATTAGGGTTTTACAAAGTTAGTTTTTTCTTTTGTCGATGACAAAGTGAAAAAATGGGGAAAAAAAATTCTTAGGGGCTACCGTCCCCAAACCCCCACTCAGGGCCTGGCTTGGCTCCGAATCCTAGCGAGGATACATGAAGAGTGTACAATATAGTATGATCAGTCACCACATACCAACACTTTCTTCCCATTTTTCAAGGACTGTAGCTACATCACAAACTCTTGTTCTATGTAGGTATGAGTAGTGTGTATTTTTATAAACATGTTTATTTCACTAATCCAAACAAAGCAATATACTTAGAATTGAAGATATTAAGTCATAAAGGTGTATTTCGCTATTTCATATCGTTGGTAATTAGATTTTAAGAGATGAGACATATAAATTTATTAATTTTAATTTAATATAATTATATAAATTTATGTATAGATAATAAGTATATTATAATTTTTTTTTATTGTATTTTGATTTTTTAAATTAGTTTTAGAGTTGAAATCTAATATGTAAAATACATTAATAATAAATGTATATTTTCATTGTTGACTAAATTAATTATTAAAATGAGACAAACTAAAAATGTATCACCTACTTAGATTATAGTTATGTTTACATTTTGTTGTAGTTTGTAAACTAGACAAACTAGATGTGTTGCAAAATGAGATACATTTTCTCAAAAAAATAATTTAATGAAATTGTAATTTTTGTGAACTTTAAGACATGTGATCCTTTTTGTGAAAGGTTAAAAAAAGCACTACAACATTCGAAGTGGTGCCCAAAAAGTTGAGATGACATGAAACATAGAGATGAGGCCAAGTGCTCATATAGGTGTATATATATAAATAGATATTGACTTCTATTAAATATTCAAGAAATTTTGTATACATAAAAAATGTCATATCACAATTTTTACTATAAAGTGTACACAACCAGTGACTAAGATCATGGTAAGATAAAAAATTAATTCATTTAAAAATATCACATCGCACTTTCAATTGTACCTCAAAATAGAATTATATGTTTGGTGAAAGAAATAAGATAATTTATTATTTTAAAAACAATGCAAGAATATCGTAAGAGTGAAAAGTGTATGCCTTGCATTTTATCCTTTTGTTTTTTACATCACTTTTACTTTGCTCTAGCCCACAATTTTTAGTGGTTTGACACTTCCATCAATCTCAAACTTAGATTGACTATTAGCAACAAAACTTAGCCCCTACTTACACAATTCCCATATCCCAAATTATCAATTCTTTTGTCAAATTAAAAATTTTAGGTGTGAATTTGAGTCGAGTCAACTACATAGCTACAAGATTCACCTACTTTATTTAAAAGTAAATCTTATCTTAGGCTCAATTTGGCCACTTCTATTTGGTTGTTTTATTTATTCTCTTATGTTGAAGCTTTCAAATTACACATATAGGATAAGTATAGATATCTTAAATACATCTATCTGAAAATGCGAAGAGACATCAACTTGAAGCTATTTTTTTATATTTCTTATTGTTTACGATTATTTTGCTCATATGAGCATCAACATGAGACCAATACAAGCTCTTTCAAGCAAAACCATTAGATTAATATTAGCTCCTTTCGAGCAACCACACTAGAAACCACTCGTGGAAGACCAAGAGTCACAACTTAAAATTCCATATTAGATATACATCCCTTTGAGATTTGAACTTGAGTCTCCATAATGAGAAATCAATACTTTAACCAAGTAAGCTCAACCTCTTGGACATTTGAAGCTATTTATTTACCTAGAGCTATTTTATTTTAGTTAAAATAATTTTATTTACTATGTATCTCAATGCAAAAAAAATATTATATCTATGTTGTTTAAATTTTTATTGTATCTACATTGTTTAAAATTTTATTTGTATTTTCTTCTATATTTTAGTTTGATTAATTATTTAATTATTTGAAGTTTACATCTTCACTCAATTTGTGCCCACAAATTTTTTGATTATAATTAACAAATTAAAAATTATCTTAAATTAATAAATCAAAATATTTTCTTTTTTGACTCATAATTGAAACATAGAAAAATAGGGTTTAACTAAAATGGATGGGAAATGGTGTGTGTGGGCCTATCTTTCTAATAATTTTATTAGGAAATGAGATCCCCAAAGGTAGGATTGAATTTCAACCCTAGGTGAGTCAACCCTATTGGAGATCTTGGCTATTTTTCCTTATGACAAGATGGGGTAAATATGCCTGAAATGCACTTTGGGGAGATAAATTAAAAATGCTTAATGAACTCAATTATGCAATGTGAAACTTGAATAATCAATTTAAAGCATAAAACAATTAGAAACAATAGTCATTTGACATATCTGAGAAGGGTAAGTTGATGTGTACTGGTCACCAAAAGCTATTGCTGAGTGTCCTCTTGAGATAGATTCACCCTAGGGCGATTGGGTCTTGCTACAGGGGTCCAAAATCTAATTTCATAGTCCTCTGATCCTGGATTTGCACTCCTGATTCCTCTAGATCTCACTATTGGAAAGTCCAAAATAAATTTTGCAAGTAAGATTTCGTGTTTTGAAAACTTTGCAAAATTGCACTTTTGATCAATCTTCAATTCTTCTTCACTTGCAAATTTGCAAACATAAAGAGAGGGAAACATTGTTTGTTTTTGGTGAATAAGGGTTTGCCTTGGTCAAACCCCATTTTGGTAATTAAACCTTGAAATGAAATAATGATAAAAAGAAGGAATGTTGAATGAACACTAGCTTGTTGCAACTCACCAAACCCTTTAATGGCTGCTCTTGGAGGACTGAAGTCTAACACAACTCTCCAAGGATTGGATCTTGCATGAAATGGCTTGATTGGATGTTGATTTTGATGCTTGAATTTTGACTCCAATGCTTGAAACCTATATCACAATGTTAGCTCCAAAAAGATGCATGAATGCAAATAACTTTGACATGATGATCTTAATCTTGATTGCTGATGTAGAAGACTGATAAATCTACTCTTGAATGCTCTTGACAATAATTTTTTCTCTTGTGAAAGTTGCCTTCTTGCTAGATGTTTTGAATTGATAAAAAGACTGTATTTATAGGTGATTTTCTAATTTCTCGACAATTAAAATTCAAAAGTCGACAATTGTAACTTGAATTGGGATCATTAAAATACTACCAAAAACATATTTTAAATTGGGTTCTGGAATCTAAAGGGGACCCATTCACCCAAGGGTGAATGGGTCGTAGGACCTAAATCTAGGACATACAATTTTCAAGGTATTTAATTTGATATTTGCAATTGTTTAATACAGTTTCCCCTTTTGGAAAACGAGATTAGTTACACCTTTAAATGCATAATTGGGTCACTTAGAGGCTTAATTAAGTCCAATTAATTAGGGGGAGGCAAACAAAGTGAGAAAATGTAAAGGAGTACATTTTTTGTCACCACAATAATTGTTTTTAAAAATGATTAACATTTAAATTTAAACTTAAAAGAATATATAGACCTTCCTTTCATTTATAATATATCTTTGTTTTACATGCTACTTATTTTGCAAATATTGTTTTACATGTAAATGACTGTTAAACTTAAACTAAAAGGTAAGAGCATTTTGTAAACATGCTCAAACCATTACGCTCCAACCCTTGTTGCCATTGTGGAATGCCTATTGCCATTAATGACATCACCACTAGGTCATTTATATCCACTAAGCATCTAAGAGATCCATCATTAAGACAACCCATTTACACTTATTTGCCATCACGACCACTCATCAATCAATAATAAACTTTCTACATCAATCTTTGTATCAACTATAAAACTTAATATTTTATATAAAAATGTCTTATTGAACTAATTTATATTTTATTATTAAACAACTAATAACAAATAACTAAATTGACTATAATATAAATAATAAATTATAATCAAATATAGTCAATTTTATTGTAAATTATATTATTATATAATACTAAATATATTATTTAAATAACTTAGGCGGTCCACTTATGATGTTAAAGGCACATTGTTGATATAGATAAGTGTACGAACTCCTTAGATTTACCAATTTAAAAAAAAAACTTTTGAAGCTCATTTGTTATATATTCCACTCAATAATTTTGTTAAACTTTTTTTTTATCATGTATTGATTTTTTGTCGCTTTCTTTAATTAAAATTGTTTTTAATGAATGTTTGGTTGTCTAGTAATTATTTTAAATCTCCACAAGCCATGAGGACCACATAACTTGCCTACCAATTCGATGGAAAATAAATGTTTCTTTAAGATAAATTAATTAATTTATAATAATAAGGAATTATTTTAGAATAAAGGTTTAAGATGGGTTATATTATATAAATATATAAATATTTTTTAAAAAATTAATAAAATAAAAGATAAATGTTATTAATTGATTTGTTATTTTATTGATTTTTTATTATTAGTATGAAGAGTGTTTTTATCTAATTAGTTAATTATTTTATTGGTGGCTCTATTCACACAATATTTAAGCTCATTTAAAAAGACATCTTACTTTTTGTCTCATCTCATTGTGAACTTATAAAGTTTTCCCACACTTGTCTCAATATTCCTACTTTCTCACATCCTCATCCTTGCTTGTCTATGCAAGGCTCTTTCGTAAATTTTTATGCCCAGGCGTGTCCTATATGAGCTTTTGAAGCTCATTTTTCCCATCAACGGTTCAAAAGCTCCGAGAGGCCCTACAAGGGGGTTAAATCAATCTCAGTTGTGCATCATTTTTAGTCATTTTTCTGGCTATTTTTTGCCATTTTTTGCTACTTTCCCCGCCACTATTGGTTTCCGCTCCTCCAAACTCTTCTGCTATTTTTTGTCATTGTGATTTGTTGTCAATGATGCTGCCAGAGATTGCAGGAAAAATAAACCCCCGTTTTGATTTAAATGCCCATGCTGCTTGAAAACTTTAAAAAGCGGGTGGAAATAATGCGTCTGCATTTATTTGTCCATGTTTTAGGATGTGACAGAAATATAAAAGTTAACGAGAAAACCGCTCCTCCATCAATTATTAGCTTTATCTAAAATTATAGTGGATACAAAGTAGTGATGGAACGAGAGCTGCCTAAAGTAAAACTAAGTGAGGTTATTAGTAGCTATCAAAAAAGTCGACCAATTTGTGGGCATCACATTATCAACTACAAATCTAAATTTAGAAAGAGGAGGCAACGTCTATTAAGTCTATTGATGCCAATATATATTTTTATTGTAAGATAAAAATAGTGTAAGGAAATTATTTAATGTTTTTTTAATGAATTAGTGTTTTATATATTATTGTGTATAAATTTTAGTATTATATCAAGAATGAAAATTATAGTCCTAATAATGAGCACATTTAGGTTTTAACATTATGACATCCTTTTCCTTAGGTTTTAAGTATTATATATATATATATATATATATATATATATATATAGAGAGAGAGAGAGAGAGAGAGAGAGAGAGAGAGTTTAGTTTTAATAATAAATAATTTGCTTTATAACATATAATGCTATATTATATAATAATATAATAATTAATAGAATAGTTCATATATAAATAATAAATATAATATAATAACAAATACATAAAATAATGACATAAATAATAAATATTTATATAATTATATAATAGTTAATACATTATTCTATAATAATAATAAAAATATTAAAATCATTTTCTAAATGATCTATTAATTCATCTCATTTACTACACAAATGTGTTTAAAAAATAAACCAATTTTCTCTTAATTGACCTTCCACACCTCTTCGGTGTACCCATTGCACAAGGTGCCATAGCTAGTTATATGTTTTGTATGATAATAGTTGTTTATCTTGCATATTTGTTTGTGGGATTGATCTTGCAAGTAGATCTTGGTTGCTCTAACATAGTATCAAAACAAGCTTACAAATCTGCTCCCATGCATTCTGGAATTTGTAGATTTGGACATCTACTTTTAAATGGTGTCGTGGAACAAAAATAACCTCATTGTTCTGCTTATTCTGCTTAGAAGGACCCAAAACTTGTATTTTTATTTAAAACACTTTATATTTTGGCAACAAAAAAATTTGAATTTTTTTTAGGAGGCCATCCATAGAGGTTGTATGAAAATTCTTATAGTCCATACAAATATCTATAGTTGTATAGTTATATGGTCATTAGATTGTGGTAGAGCTACCTTGGGTCATGTGAAATCTTACCTCTATATTGGTGATGCATCATCAGTGTCAAAAGGAAGGAGGTCAAAAGTTTGAACAATTTTACTATTTGTGTAGGGTGCACATCCTTTTTGGATTTTACTTGTGGATTCCTTTGATTTGCATGCCATAGCTTGTCTATGCTATATTTAGTGGGAAATCATGTTGGGTCATAGCCCTTGGTCCAACCTAGCTAAGGAGTCAAACCCCCTTGTTGTTGCTGCTAGTTGAGCACCTTCCTCACTACTATTAGGAGCAAGGTTTATCACTATTTTTGCCACTTCTCCTCCTAGGTGAAACTCCACCTAGGCACTATTGGTCCATCTCCCACCTTAGTGAAACCACCCTTGTTTCCACTAGGGATTGCATAAGGATTCTACAAGGGGCACTTTTTTTTTTACCATAATTTGCACCTTGGGAGTCAAAATTTTGACTTCTAATGGGTGTTGAAAAGATCTTTTTGAGTTCTTTGATTTTATGTAATTAATTTTTCTCTAGATTGCTATAATTTTCTAAAATTTTCCTCCAAACATTTGCTTTAATTTTTATTTTATTTTTTTTGACAAGGCACAACTTTTTCGCACAATGTTAAAAATTAATACTAAAAAAATATATGAGAAAAAAACAAGGAATTTAATAAAGATTGAATAAAACAAAATGAAATACATCACACCCATGCACAAGGGTGCATAATAAAAGAGAGAAGCATTGAGCTTAAGAAAACCTCATGTTGTATCTTTTTGATCCAATTTTGTATAACATAGCCTTTTTGTCTTTGCTATCAATGTTTTTCACATTTTTGCTTTTCTTTGTCACTATTACCCACTCTTCAGAATTATGTGAAGAGAGGAGAGAAAGCCTTTATTTTGAAGCATCAATATTTTTAGAATGAACTTGATTCTTATTTTTCACACAAGTTATTGCTTTTTCATTTCCCATGATGTCATGTGCATGCATTTTATCACCAAGATTTTGATTCATTGCAATTGAATCCACCAGTCATGTGGAAGACACTCCCGTAACTAGAGGGGATTTGGGAAAATGTTTAGGCACCTTCATAGAGTGCACAAGGGAAACATCCATAATATAATAATGTGGAAGAGGTTCAAGACACCAAGAACCTTGATAGTTAGCTTTAAGCTTGGGCCTGGAATAATTAGTGGTAGTATGACCTATTTTAAAACATCTTCAACAATGAAGGGGAAAACCTTCATAATCTAAAGATTGAGACAAATTGTGATAAAAAACTTTCAAGATAATATCATCAGGGAGATCTCTCAAAATATCCATATCAACAAGGATGTGGGAAAAGGTAGTGTGATTGAAATCATTGATGTTTGTATTTATTTCTAGAAAAATACCAAGGAGTTTCTTGTGGCTTTTAAGGAAGAATCAAACCAAAATTGTAACAATGGGTTTGGGAGAAAGGCCCAAATAGGCTTCACCTTGATGATTTAGTAAAAGGATTAAACTTAGGGTACAAAGGTTTGAGTATAGCATGTGTTGCACCAAAAATCAACACTCAAAAGGATAGCGTCTTGATCCTACACTTAATAAAAATCCACAAGCACATGGATAAACTTCTAGATTATATTTCATCAAAGGCTATCATTCATCAATAATCCACTTGTGTATTTCAGAGAGGCTATGCCATAAGCGATTAAATTTTCCAATTGAACCATTGGTGGCAAAAAATATCTCACCTTCAATAACTTCATTTTAAAAATCCTTTGATAACTCAAGAACTAGGAAGAATTGGCCGGTTTGAGGGTTTTAATATTATTCATGTACTCTATAAAATTTTCTCAAGTGTCTAAAGTAGAAATTGTGTTTATAGGGTGTGAATCCTAGACAAAATATCTCACCCCATTATTAAGGGCACCATGGGAAACAACGACTAAAAATTAGAAACCATAAGTTGAGCTAGACACTACATTGGGCCATTGTAGTAATGATCAAAATTGTCATAACCATTTGTAGAAGAGTGGGAGGGTTTGATGCCCAAAGATCATTTAGTCACTAAAATAGGAAGGGCCACCATCCAAGGGTAGGGATTTGAATGCAAAATTCCTAGAAATAAGGTTCAAAGCTTTCAAGAGTGCCATAGTACAATTTTTTTTAAAATATCCACAAACCAAGGATGTACCCCTTGGGAAACATGCAAATGCCCCACTCTACATGTTATGGGTAAAGTAAGATACAATATCTTGGGGGCTCTCAATTTTTAATGTTGTAGAAGAAAACCATATGAAGTTTGAACCTTGGTTGTTGAAACTACAAGAAAGAAGCCCCACAGTCACACAATAGGGTATCCCCTTAAAAAAAATATAAAATTAGTGTTGTTATAAATGGTTGATTTAGGCTTCCAAAATGCACAAATTTCTCCACATATTTTTTTAGGGGTTATTTTAAAAAATTCTTTCTTCATGTGGTCACCTCATGACACCAATTTTGCAAAGATGATTATTTTGGCACCAAAAGATCGATCTATTAATGCCCAATACAACCACCAGAGTTAATGAATCCACAAGAGGTGGTTAAGCCATGCCATGAAACCAAGCATTGTGCTGCACAACACAAGGAGACCAAGGGTGCACACCTTGCAACAATCCCCTCGCACAAAAAGCAAGGGATTCGAACTTGTGACCCATGCTCTGATACCAATTGTTGTAAAAACGGTTTTCTTTGCACCAAAAGATCAACCTGTTAATGCTCAATACAACCACCAGAGTTAATGAATCCACATGAGGCAATTAAGCCATGCCACGAACCCAAGCACTGTGCTGCATAGCACAAGGAGACCAAGGGCACATAACTTGCAACAACTAACTGAGATCATCATTTTTTAGACATTTGTAAGAACTTTACAAATAACATTTTTGTAAATGCACAAATAAAAAGTATCAATCTATTTTTTTTCTTAGGAGGAAATTTGCATACCAAATTGTGTCATTTCTTTGTACCCACACTATTTTATAAAGTGTTATGGATTGTGTTAGTACCTTAGTTTTTAATATCCTAACTTTGTTAAGTGATTTTTTCTCCATGAAAAAAAAATCCATGAGATTCTAGCCTCATGCGTGTGTGCCTATGTTTTTACACACTTTTTTTGTTGTTACTAAGTTAACCCACAATAGTCAGTCCCAAATGTGTGCCACAATTTTTTTTAAAGTATTGGGTACTCAAATCATCCAAACACCTTTATTTGAAGGTGAATCAAAATATCTTCATTTGAAGGTTTTTTATTTATTTTTAGGCTCGTAGCACTCGAAGTAAGCTTTCCAATGAGTATAATATTGAATATATTTACTTTGACTATTACATTTTTCTATTTTCTAGTGAAGATAATTTTTTCAAAAATTATGAAGGTCTTTGTTTCACACGCGTAAAATTGCTAAAATAGATTAAAAAAATTTCAAAAAAATCTGTGTACTAGGTATTGATGTTCTTATTTTAACTAAAAAAATTTAATTAGATAAATGAAAAAAGTTGTGTTACCCAAGTAACCTATGTCTAAATTATAGTTAATCTCACTTCAAAAAGTTATAAAAAAAGTATGCAACTTAAAATTATGAAAAAAATCCGTACACTAGATATTGGTGTTACACATCTATATTTAATTCTTTTATAATTTAATCCTTTCTACAAATAAATTTATGCTTTATCGAAGTAACACCACTTTTTAGAAATATTAATAAAAAATAAGTTATTAAAAGTTACGTAAAAAACTCACAAATTATTTCTTAAATTAAAAAAAAATATATTTTCAATCTACATTTTTTTTTTCAAAAATCACTAGTTCATGTCATCTTTGAATTCTTAATGGTTTGTTTGCTATAGGTGTTAGAAAGTGAAATATTGATAAAAATTTGTGATTTCAATGTCCTACTTTGGCTAAAAGGTAGGAAATACTATTGTGGGATCACCCTACTTGTACATCATATTGGACTTGATGTTGCTTCTACATTATTTATCACACATTTTAGCTATGCTACATTTTAGTTGGTCTACCAATACCCTCCCTTTTCAAAATTATAGAGGGTATAGTCACATTCACATGGTCATGCCATTGCTTTATTGGAGCAATGGGAGCAACCTTTTACTTTAAACTTGATCATTATTCGTGAGATTCTGTTACTTATGTAGAGAACCACATGCACATTTTAGTAGTGCAATTAAGGTTACTCATGCAAGTGTTTTGTGTCTTCTTGATCATAGTATCCTCAACACCTTCAAATTCATAGTGTTTTTTTGTGCTATTTATGTATTCATGGTTGAGTAGTGCACTTGAGATCACTTGTGTAATATTTTTTCCTCTTTGATTTTGATCTACATTCATTAGAAGGTTCAATGATTCTAACATAAATTAGTTCTCTGCTAATGTTTATAGCTTCTACATGCTTTAGGAGTTGTCCATCTTCACATTCCTATCTTTCTAGGATAAATTTTAAGGAGGTTTATTTTTCCTTCTCATTCTTTCTTTAGGAGGGGACATTTTCCCATTGAGTTTTCTCATTTTATTTGTTTGCAAGATATTTTTATTGTTAATGAGTGCCTCATTAGGCCCAGTTGTTGGGACCCATTTTTTATTGTTTAAATTTCTCCCTAGGTATCACTTAAGGGGGGAGTTAGTGTGAAAAGTGTTTTTACCTAATAGTTAATTATCCTACCCAGTGGTCCTATTCAAACTACACTTAAATAACTTATAGAGAAATATCACTTTTTATATGACCTCATGTGAACTTTATTAGTGTCCCCACACCTATCCCAAGAGTCCTACATGTGTTTCAATTTTTGAGGGGTAGTCAAACTTTTAGTATTACCTTTCCACCTCTTCATCCTTTCCTTTACATGCATGACTCTTTTGCAATAATTTTACAAGTTTTATATGATAATATTTTTTATCTTCCATATTCATTTATGGAACTAATCTTGCAAGTTGATCTTGGTTGCTCTAACATTGATTATATTATGAAACCTACATTAAATTTTGTGTCTTTCTAAAAATGATTAAGACCTATAGAGATGAACCTTGTCCATGAAATTGAAATCTGATGTGTATAAATGATTTGAGTACTTTTACTGACTTAAAACCTCTCTCCTTTGTCTAAAATATGTATCTTGAAAATGGGTAGTGTTGATTAAAACCTTTGAGAATTTATTGAGGATCTTCTCATTGTGTCAATTCCTTGGATTTTATTTAATAGTTTTAATAAGATAAAAGACATTCAATTTGTGTAATCATGCAATATTCTTGGTAATGTGCACCTATAAATACATAGTTATTTTATCAATTCAAGTCTAAGGAAGCATCTAGCATTAAGGCAACTTCCGAAAGAGAAAATATTATTGTCAAGACCATTGATGAGCAGCTTTATTAGTATTCTATATAGAAACATTCAAGATCCTATCATGATATCAAAGTTATTTGCATTCATGCATGTTTTTGGAGCTAACATTGTGATGTAGGTTTCAAGTTTTCAAGTATCAAATCAAGTGTCAAATCAAGCATCCAATCAAGCCATTTCATGCAAGATACAATCCTTAGAGAGATTTGTTTGTATTAAGTCCTCTAAGGACAACCATTGAGGGTTTGATGAGTTGTGACATAGCATTGTTCATTCATCATTCCTTACATTTTATCATTATTTCATTATCAAGGTTTAATTACCAAACTAGAGTTTGACTAAGGCAAACCATTATCCACAAAAAAAAATAAAAATTCTCCTCTCTTTGTATGTGTATATTTGTAGGTGAAGATGGATTGAAAGTTGATCAAAAGTGCAATTTTGCAAAGTTGTCAAAGTTGTCAACATTGTTGTCAAGACACAAAAACTCAAATCCCAAATTTATTTCTGGCTTTCTGAAAGTGAAACCTGGTGAAAACATCTCAGATCCATCTCTAGAGGAACCCTGAAGCTGAGGAAAAACCTTGTACAAAGACCCATTCACCCTAGGGTGAATGAGTCCTTGTAGGACACTCAACACTCATTTTTGGTGACAGGTGCATAGTATTTTAACCTTCTCAATTTTTTCTGAAGATTGTTGTTTCTATTTGTATTATACTTTAAATCTACATTTCAAGTTTTACATTACATAATTGAGTTCATTATGCATTTTTATTTTATCTCCCCAAAGTGCATTTCAGTCATATTTTACCATTTTTTGTCATAAGGGAAAACAACAGATATTCCACTAGGGTTGACTCACCTAAAGGTTGAAAGTCAATCCTACCTTTTGGGGATATCTTTTCCTAATGAAATTAGGAAAGTGTAAGTGTTTTAGGTCATCATTTCAATTTGATCACCCACTTACCTTTTTCTATGTTACAAACTACATATCTAATTTGGTTTGAAAGGTAGAGATGTCCCCCAATAATTCAATTCTTTCAAAAACTTGTGCCAAGTTCTTTGGGGAATTTCCATTAAAGCCTATCATCTTTATCATTTTCTTTATTTCATTGGCTCCGAGGCTCCATTTTCTTAAGAATTCTTGGAAGTTATTTTTGATTTCTTGATGCTTTGCATAAGCCTTGCTCAACCCATCAAAAGCAATCCAAGCTCCTTCAATTTTATGTAATACACAAGAAATCCTATGACCTAATAGATCATCAATCATATCAATTGCCACTTTATTTTTTCCCTTAGATTTATTCTCATTTTACCTTCTTTGCTTTAGCTCTTCTTTCAACTATTTGATCCTCAAAGAGAGAGAGTCTCTTCATCTTGAGCTGAGAATTCTCCTGATGTAGATGGATGAGGTGGTGGAGCTGCAATTTGTAGTGGTGGGATTCTAGAAGCCACCTTATTATACTTGTCCTTCAATTTTACATGCTTAACATGTAATGCCTCATATGCTTCTTCTAACCTCTTTGCAATACCTACAGTGAACATTACATTATCTACAATAAACATAGTAGTATGCACTACCAATTTTGCTGCTTGTGATGCTATGGTGTTAGATGTTCTTTTTATAATCACATTACTTATGATATCCCCCTTTGAATTGACCACCCTTGGCTTATTTGTTGTAGGGGCCATTTCCCATATAGCTAATGTTTGTAAGTTGGGGTTGAAACTAGATCCAAAGTAGGCTTGATCTACTTGATATTTTGATGTGAAGGATCCCTCATCTTGATTTCTTATGGTATCAAGTGCTATGGGAGAGGTTAGGTCCCATCCAAACAACAAAATAATGCTTCTTTCTTTCACTAATCTTCTTTCTTCATTAGGAGTGATGTTGGAAGTATCAAAATCCATTTCTTGAATAACTTGTTGGGTGGTCTCCTCATGCCTAGATGGATCAACCCCTTCCTTTTCCTTTTCTATCTTCTCATTTAAGTCATTCTTCTTGACCTTGATGATGAAATCCTTAAAATCCTTTGTTTAGAAAAATGTACTTGTACCATAGAAAAAAGGAAACTTGCTTAATTTAGGGAATAATTGATGATAAATTGGACTTAAAATGAGGCCTTGATTTGGTGTTGTGATGTGTTTTTCACATCCACACTAGGTCTTGGACCCTTTAAAATGAATTTATTGATGTCTTGTGAAGGTGTTGTAACCCATTTCTACACTTTTCTAGACTCTTCTCATTATAATTCATCTAAAAATGATCTTTTTATCACTTATCAAGTCCTATTTTAAAGTTTTGTAAAGTCTTGTAACAAGATTTCATGCTTTTCTAGGCTTGTTATCACTATTTACACCTTATGCTTTATTTGACCCCTTTATGCACTCATAAGACTTAATTAAGTGTATTTTTGAACGTAAACCCGAAAAACAACATTAAATGCAAGGGCGGGTGCATGAAGTTGGTCATACTTTTGTGGAAAAATGGAAAAAAGTTTTTGAAAATAGATAACACGAGCGCATTATAACACATCCGCATTATGTGGTTTTAAAAGCAAAAAAAAAGTGAAAAGTGTATCATTTTCTATTTACTATTTCTCAGCTCTGCCTGCGGCCAAAAACCCTCACTTTCGCGCTCGTGTTCTAGGAGGAAGGATTTCTACAAATTTTATCAACAACAATTGGATTTTCTTTGCAAATATGGCGCCAAGACGACGAAGAGGTGTAGGAGGTAAGTATTGTTTGCTATTTGTTTTGAATTTCTTAGTTTAAAATTGATTTTGTTTGTTTTAGGTTAGATTTGATTTTTTTTTTAAAAATTTGTAGGAAATCTTGCAAATCCTCAACAAGAAGAGGAGGCAAATCCTCAACAGCAAAATCCTCAAGAAAATTCTCAAGAAAATCCTCAACAAAATCAACCTCAACAACAAAATCAACCTCCCCCACCAATCACTCAATACCCTCTTGGCACTCAAGAAAATTTGAGGAGTGAAATTGAGAACAATAGAAAACAACTTGAGGATCTTATCAGTAGGTTGAGTGATCCAAATGCTTAAACCACATAAAGAATGCTTCTAGCAAATTCATTGAAAGAGATGTTAAAAAATGTAGATACAATTACCTAACAAATATCTAGATGGCAGGATAGGAGGCAGGCAACCAAGGCATATTATGCAGAAAAATTATCATATAAACAAGTAAAGGATTTAAAAATTACTAAAGGTGATTTGTGCTCTCTATTCACTGCCCCTAAAAAAAATCAAAATCTTACCCTTAATGCAAAGAGGTTTCCTATTCATTGGTGCCACCACCAAGAGATTAGGAACCATTTTTATGATAGATGGTATTTGGTCTTTGATTACCCACCGTGCAATAATTGTGAAGTCCCCCAATATTTTCTTAGGAAACTATACATTGAGTTTGTATTGAACCAAATCCCAAATTATTTTGATATGAGGGAGTTCTAGGGGAGAGGTGGGGGGTTAGCTCAGGATAGGCCTGGTGCACAGCTAGATCCTGCACGGAAAGGGAGACGACCTCTCGCTAGGTCACCTCGTGAACACATTGTGATGCCTGCTATTGCGAAGGAGAGTGCCGATGTAGAGACATTGCAGGCGATCACAATTTTGACCAGGAGTGTCATCCATCACACTAGCCCTATTGTACGCCATTTAGGGGAGTCTTCAGGTGGTGGCCTTCGAACCCATGTGTGTCAATCTTGTGGGGCGACTTGTTCATATGACCCTACCGACACTCAGGACGGTGCTACACAGGATCTATATGCTACTACACAACCTGATCCATATGCATCTATGGGGATGGAGAGGACGACTAAAATTTTTCATGATGCATATGGCATTAACACTCAGGTAAAATTCAACATGTTCATTGAATTTAATTTATTAAATTTCGATTGTGAAATGCAAGATTAACTAATTTAGTTTTATTATTTTAATAAAATTGTAGGGTCACAGTGTTGAGACTGGATACACCAGTGCTCCCCCTACTTATTTTTGCAGTACACCTATTAGTGGGGTATGTAACTAGTAAACAATTATAAATTTATTACATGTTAATAGCATTGTTTTATGAATGGTATTTTAATATGTGATTTTGGATGTTGAACAGGGTAATGTTGGAGGTTTCAAGGAAACACCTCCTAGTGCCAGTAGATTTGATCAAACTTTCATGGAGGTAATATAGAATAAAGAGAACTTAACTAATGAATTCTAAGTTTAATAGATTTGTGTAGTTTATATTGATATTGTTGGTTATGTTGCATTACACATCATTCAAACTCAAAGCATTACTTCAAATTCAATAACTAATAATTAGAAATATATAGTTTAATACTTCTACTCAAAATTTTGTTCATTAGATCTCATACATTATAAGTCATCACGTGGATCGCTATTGTAACTTTTTTGTGATTGAATAATTTGTTGTTTTATTTTCAGATGTTGGTGACAAAAACACTGCCAAACGTTACAAGGGAAATGGATATTGGTGTTTCCTCCGCTATACAATTCTCGATGGCTCTGATAGGGGAGGTATGAGGAAAATTACTATATTTCAATTTACATTCGTTGTTATAGATGAACTAGTTCTAGTGAAAAATCAAACCATTATTGATTCGTAGTTTAATTCCTATTTGGATGGTTTACGCTTGAGCATGCCTCAACATCGACGTGCAAATATTTCCATCGAGGAGAGTGATCATGAGATGTCCGTAAGTGATTATTTTGTTAAATATATCAATTTTTATAATGCATTTTCTATATATTAATGTCTTTACTTCTTATCGTAATAGTTAAAACTTCACCAGGAGCTAAACCCTAGTAGGAGCAGCAGGAGCACTCCTCAAGCACAATAGAAATGGGTGATAGAATTATCGTCATCGGATCGCAAAGCAAAGGGAAAGAAAATTGTATTTGAACCAGAGCATGGAGAGAAATGAATTTTGAATGCAGAGCCCTTTGTTGTATGCCTACATGGCAATTTTGTACATATTTTGTATTGGATATATTTGACATTATATGCCTATATGGCATTCTTGTAAGCCTATATGGCTATTTTGTAACTATATTTTATACTTATATCGACATATATTGATGCATGCGTACATGGCTATTTGCTTTTAATACAAATATTTTTTTATCGATGGTGTCCATATTTGCATTATAAATTCATGGTTCAATAGATATGAGTTACGTGTATTCAAGTGTATACTTTACAACTTACACATATACTTTTTGACTTACGTGTGAACATCGAAAAGTGTGAAAATTTCTATGTGTGGAAGTCAAACGTAAGCCAATTTTGCAATTCTCAGTTCTTGCATACTCGATCTTATGGACTTATTCCTTCCTAGCACATATTGTGAATATTTCTCATTTGGTGTAGAAGACATATTCCTCATTTTTGAACCACTCATAGCAAAGAGATTCACAATAATACTTTAGCATTGGAACACTACTCCATACTTCTCTTGTCTAGACCATAAAGGATTGAAAATTCTTAATTTGATGCAATGATAGTCCTGAGATGAGAATTTATATAACCATGCCTATTTTGAAACTTTGCATCTAATACTACATCAACAAGAACTTAAGAAGTGTTGCATAAGAGTGTTAGGTTTGATAGGCCTTCTCTTCCCTAAGGGAGGAGAGCCTGCATCTTGAATTTTGAACAAAATTTTAAGAAGAAAACATTTTACCTAAAAGCTTCAAACCTAGATGACATATTTGGCTAAGTCTATCTTGAAAATTATCAATGCGTTCAAACTCTAAAGGAGATTCTCCTTGAAAAGCAAACTTTACCCTTTTTCCAAGGAAAGAAATTGCAACAAGTTGCGTGATTTATCTTATTTCTTTCTCACAGTTCCTGGTCAATCATTCATGGCTCAGGATAGTTCCGTTCCAAGGCAAGGACACCCAAAAAATAACTGAGATTCTTCTACGATCTGCAAGAAAAAGGTTTTGGCTCTTTCATAATGTAAATAATTATGTAACACTGTTTTCTTGTTTGCCTTCCACACAGAAAAATGTTCACACTTTTCAGATTGATCAATGATCAATAATGGCTGATTGTAAACACTTGACATTTTTTATGTTTGAACTGTAATTTATAATTTTGTATCATGACATTCGAGTATCACTAATTTATTTTAATATTTGACTATGAAAGTGGTGGTGTATTTTTGTTATGTTATTTGACTATTAATATGGTGGTGTATTCTAAACTTAATTACTACTGCAAATATGTATATATTTCTGATTTTTTTATGTTTTTGTATTACCAAACCCAAAACGAACCCAACCCCAATTTTTTTTTTTCCCGAATCGGCAAACCAAGTCGTTGAACCCAAAACCGAACTGGTAACGTAGTAAAAAATAGATTTTTGTAGTTTATATTCATAACATTGATTACATTGCATTGCACATCTTTCAAACTCAAAGCATTGCTTCACATTGAATAACTAATAACTAGATGCTGATAGATGACAAAATTTCAATTACAATATAGTTTTTACAAAGTCAACCTAGCAGTTATGCAATTACTTCACATTGCATAACTAATAACTAGGAGCAGCTACCAATTGCATTTGCTTGTCATGGAATTCTATGAGACCACATTTCTTTGAGGTATTTTTTCAAACAGTTCACTGCCTTGTCTATACTACCACATTTTTGATACATGTCTACCAAAGAATTTTGTCAAATAGTTCAAGTGTTGCCTTGTTGCTATGGCTGAAAGCCTAAAAAAAGTGCTTTTGAACAAGCTATGGATGCTTGGAAAAATCTATCAAAAGCATAATAGTAAGAAATATCATAGACAAGGCAACGAACTCTTTGAAAAAATGCCTCAAAGAAATGAGGTCTCATGACTTGATGGAATGCCATGACAATCAAAAGCATTTGATTGTCATGGCATTCCATCAACATGAGACCTCATTTCTTTGAGGCATTTTTTCAAAGAGTTAACTGCCTTGTCTATGCTAACACATTTTTCATACATATCTATCAAAGAATTTTATCTTACAGTTCATTTCCTTGCTGCTATGGCTAAAAGCCTAAAATAGGTGCTTTCGAACAAGCTATGGATGCTTAGAAAAAATATATCATAGCATAATAGTAAGCAATAGCATAGACAAGGGAATGTTTATGCTCAAAGAAATGTGGTCTCATGGTGGTGGAATGCCATGACAAGCAAATTGTTGTGGATTTTCATGGCATTCCATCACCATGAGACCACATTTCTTTGAGGTATTTTTTCAAACAGTTTGCTGCCTTGTCTATGCTACTACATTTATCATACATGTTTACCAAAGCATTTTATCAAACAGTTTGCTTCCTTGTTGCTATGAATAAAAGCCTAAAATAGGTGCTTCCAAACAAGCTATGGATGCTTGGAAAAAATCTATCAAAGCATACTAATAAGAAATAGCATAGAAAAGGCAGCAAACTGTTTGAAAAAAGCCTAAAAGAAATGTGGTTTCAATGGTGATGCAATGCCATGAAAATCCATAGCAATTTTCTTGTCATGGCATTTGTCATGCCATTCCATCACCATGAAACCACATTTCTTTGAGGCATTTTTTCAAAGAGTTCATTGCCTTGTCTATGCTAACACATTTTTCATACATGTCTATCAAAGCATTTTATCAAATAGTTCATTGCCTTGCTGCTATGGCTAAAAGCCTAAAATAGGTGCTTTCAAACAAGCTATGGATGCTTGGAAAAAATCTATCAAATCATAATAGTAAGCAACAAGCTATGGTCTCATGGTTTTTTTTCATGCAAAAATCAACGTGATTTTATTCACATTTTTTTCACGTGAAAATCAGCATGAACTGGATTTTGTATTATGGAGCTATATTAAGCTGCCACTCTGAAGACCAATGTAACAATGATACAAAATAATGTTTGAGACTACAAGAAGGCATCAAAATGGCTAGTGTACTAAACAAATTCCTATGATTTACGAATAATGTTGATAACTCTACTCAATTGGCTTCTTTTTTCAAAATCATACAAATTGAACCCTAGCATCAATAGAATCTATATATCAAGCTACCACAATTCAAGTTACATTAGGCCCATATCACTAAGACAGCCTGAACAATAGGAGGAATGGCTTATTTCAACATACTACACTCAAACCCTTAGGGGATCGATTCGGTTGAATGTAGCTCAGAGTGATTCCGCTTGTTTGGGTGCGAAAGAGGACCATGCGTAGCATAAAATTTCCTACTCGGACGCATTGGAACAGTCCGTTTGGTCACACGAGTTGCAGAACAAAAATTGCACCACCTTGCAACTTTCCACTGCTTGCATTTGACACTTTTTCCATCAAATGAAAATTGGACACCACGGGAAAACCACTCTGAGATAACAAAAAATGAGAGAGATTATTGTAGAGGGGCCCGAGAAGTTTCTAAGCGTCACAATGTCCGAGTAACCTCATGTTGAAGTTTGCAACCATTTTTCCCATTGGACCCTTAAGGGATCGATCCGGTTGAATGTAGCTCAGAGCGATTCTGTGTGCTTGGGAGTGAAAGAGGACCATGCCTAGTGTAAACATGCCTATTCAGATGCATTGGAACAGTTCGTTTGGTCACACAAGTTGGAGAACGAAAGTTGCACGACTTTGCAACTTTCCACTGCTTGCATTTGACACTTTTTCCATCAATTGAAAATTGGACACCACGGGAAAACCACTCCAAGATAACAAAAAATGAGAGAGGTTATTGTAGAGGGGCCCAACATGATCTCATAGGATCAGATGAGAAATTTTTAAGCATCATGGTGTCCGAGTAACCTCATGCTGAAGTTTGCAGCCATTTTGCCCTTTGGACCCTTAAGGGATCGATCCGGTTGAATGTAGCTCAGAGCGATTCTACATGTTTGGGTGCAAAAGAGGACCATTCCTAGTGTAAATATGCCTATTTAGATGTGTTGGAATAGTCTGTTTGGTCACACAAGTTGCAGAATGAAAGTTGCACCACTTTGCAACTTTCCACTGTTTCCATTTAACAGTTTTTCCATCAACTGAAAACTGGACAGTGCGGGAAAACCACTCTAAGATAATGAAAACAAAAAGAAGTTATTATAGAAGGACCCAACATGATCCCATAGGATTAGATGAGAAGTTTCTAAGCATCACGGTGTCCGAGTAACCTCATGCTAAAGTTTGCAGCCATTTTTCCCTTTGGATCCTTAAGGAATTGATCCGGTTGAATGTAGCTCAGAGTGATTCCGCATGTATGGGTGTGAAAGAGGACCATGCCTAGCATAAAAATTCCTATTTAGATGTGTTGGAACAGTCTGTTTGGTCACACGAGTTGTAGAACAAAAGTTGCACCACTTTGCAACTTTCCACTGCTTCCATTTGACACTTTTTCCATCAACTGAAAACTAGACACTACGAGAAAACTACTCCGAGATAATGAAAACCAAGAGAAGTTATTGTATAGGGAACAACATGATTCCATAGGATCAGATGAGAAGTTTCTAAGAATCATGGTGTCCGAGTAACCTCATGCTGAAGTTTGTAGCCATTTTTCCTTTTGGACCCTTAAGGAATTGATCCGATTGAATGTAGCTCAAAGTGATTCCGCATGTTTGGGTGTGAAAGACGACCATACCTAGCGTAAAAATTCCTATTTGGATGCATTGGAATATTCTATTTGGTCTCACGAGTTGCAGAACAAAAATTGCACCACCTTGCAACTTTCTACTGCTTGCATTTAACACTTTTTCCATCAACTGAAAAATGGACACCATGGGAAAACCACTCTAAGATAACAAAAGATGAGAGAGTTTATTGTAGAGGGGCCCAATGTGATCCCATAGGATCAGATGAGAAGTTTCTAAGTGTCACGGTGTCTGAGTAACCTCATGCTGAAGTTTGCAGCCATTTTGCCCTTTGAACCCTTAAAAGATTGATCTGGTTGAACGTAGCTCAGAGCGATTCCGCATGTTTGGGTGCGAAAGAGGACCATTCCTGGCGTAATTTTGTACCCAAACCAAATTTTTTTCTTCATCAAGGAATTTTGCATAAAATAGTTTAAACCTTGCTAAAATGATGTCAAGTACAGTTTTTGGGCAATATCAAGCATGGAGTTTTGTCAATATTTTGTCATTCAAAGGCAGTTTCATTGATCAGAACCTAAATCGGAGATTCAGAATGAAGCATTCATAATGGAGGAGCATTTCATGGTGACACTTATACTTTTGTATGGTCATTTCAGTGACCAAAATGATGATTTCAATGGTCAATTTTTGAAGTTTTCTCAAGGAAAAGCAGAATTGCGCCCCTATAGCCCAGGGCCACCCTTCTTTTTGAAGGCCTAAATTTTGTGGTAAATTCTCATGAATCCAGACAATCTCTTCAGAATTAGTCTGCCTATCCGTCGAGCTATCCTACAAGGCTATCCAAGTCTCGTAACTCCGGTAACTGGCGACAAAAGTTGAAGATTCTAAAGTTGTAGTTTGTAGAAGCCTGTCTTTTTCAAGATTTTTTGCCCTTGTAGCTCAAGGGAACACTTCTTAATGGAGGTCTAGATCTTGGTTTTCCTGATGGTTGATGTATTTGATCTCTTCACGACTAGTTTGCCTATCTGACGAGCTATCAAATGTAGTCATCCGAGTTCCAGAACTCTGGCAGTCAGTGTTAGAAGATGAGCTTATGGAGAGACTTCACATCACAAAGCTTCTTTAGATGGTGAAATTGTGCCCCTATAGCTTATGGGCACCCTTCAAGATGACCCTTGAGATGGTAAAGTTTGCAGACGAGGTCTTCTTGACATTTGTGCTACTCTAGTTCACCTTCGTGATGCACCAAGTTTCCTATTAATCCGACATTCTGAGAGATCATGGAAGAGATTATACCAAGCACGTAATTTCATGGGTAGACTGGCATAAAGCATTCACTATATTTCCATAGGCTAGAGGCTTGTCAAATGAGGTTATTGACGTTCAAAGTCTTCACGAGACTTGAGCATAATTAATCCATCTATCCAATGAGCCCAACCATCAGCCTTCGGGATTTGGAAAATGCTCGACGTGCAAGGTCTTTGGCGAAATGCTGAAAAATGAAGGCAGCTCAGAAAATGGCTGTCTAGTTGTCTATTCCATCTTGGGAAAGGAATCTTTCTATTTGAGGTCTTAGAAGCAATTTTCTTGCTTCGTCACCTCTAGAGACGTCTCTCGTAGGTCCTTCTGGCTACGTATAGAGACAAACAATACTTGAATCAGGTCATCCCAGCTCCTGATATCAGAGATCAAAGTAGGGCATTTGGTTGAGAGTTGCACTTTCGTCAAAATGGTGTTTGTGCCTTTTCAAGCCAAGGGCTCTTTTACTTCTGGGGTCAGTACACTTTTTAGATGCCTTGCATATATCCATTGGATGTGGAATACTTCTAGTCACGCAGTGAGCTCGGTTGCCTGTCAGCAGGGTTCACCGTTCATCGTCAACAGCTATTTGAAGCGTCAGATGGCAGTTTGGAGAAATGGTTAAGTCTGGTACCTGAAAATCAATTTAATCAAGGGCGCCTAATTCTTTGAGGTGTTAAATGATAGATTTTGTAGTGATGAATCCCAACAGACATTTATTACTTGCTCTACAGGATTCATGATGATTACATCTATTTAGTCCCAACATCATCCGGTCACCCATAAATCAGTGTCGAAGATGGCCAATTGTAACTTTGTAGTCAGCTACAAAGTAGGAAGTTAATAAAAAACGTGATATCTTGAGCAAATGGACGCCTATGAGGTCAAATAAGGACTTTTTGAAATTAGTGAAGTTCACCGGTGAATCCAAGTGCTTTACTTGGTTTGTTAACTGATATTAAATAATATTTAATATTTATTATTGCATATTTTAGCATTAAATGGTGATTTTCTAAAATTGGCGCCTCTTTGTGCTATTGCATAATGAATATTTTATTATTATTTAAATTTCAAACTTCAAGATAGTGATAGTGTAACTGAAGGGGGTCCAATCATAAGCCTTCTATTTTAGTTAAGGTTTTGAATCTTTTAGAGAACAAGATGGTGCAAATTTTCCTTATTTAAGCATGGCGCCTCTCATTAATCATTCATCCAGCTTCAAAGAAATTCGTAGTTTTCCAGAGCAAAGGCAATTTTCAGAGGCAAAGGAAAATTTATCATCAGTTTCCAAGGGCGATTTCATCAAACAATTCCTTTTTGCAGGTTTTAGTTCACAATTACCAGCAAGTTTGAAGAACAAGGGCGATTTTCACAGAAGAAAGAGCATATAAAAAATGTCTTTTTCCTCCTTGTTTCTCAAATTTCTCTCAAAGTCCAATTCACATGTTCCTGAATTTGGAAGAATTTGATAAGTTTAAACATCTGGATCATTTCTATATAGCTTCCTCGAATTAAAATCGTGCGTTTGATTTTTCAGAAATTTTTAACTCCAGAGCATTCATTCTCGAGTTTCTAATTTTCTCAATTGAAAACTCTTTGCATGGTCGAGTATAAGTCATATTTTTGCATTTATGACATTTTGGGTTGTCTTAGAATATTTTTCTAAACAAAACCCATATCTCATGTTTTTTGCTGAAAATAACTCTTCAATAGGCTATTTTTAGCTTTCCAGAAATCTTGTCAGAACATAGTCGAGTTCACAGTTAATAGGCGAGTTTTTTAGAATGTAGTACACTCAACTCGAATACAGGACCAAAACAGTCCTTACTCACGAGTTCATCAGGACAGTTGAGACAAATCTTCACAAGGTGCTGCCAAAAGCAATTCTAGATCCAGTTAGGATCAAAGGTTCAATTATTCAAAACATTCAGCAGTCCAGGTTATTGGAGGCCGCTTCCATACCTATCTTCATTCATTGTATTGAGTTTGTAATTTCTTTTATTAAGCATTACAATTCTACTACTCGTGAGATAGTGTCAGTAGATGGACGAGTTATTTGCAGTCTCAAGCCTTTGGACGTTGAAAGAAGTTTTGGTATACCTCAGCACCTGAACAGTCTAGTTATTTCCATGGAGTAGTGCGAGCAGGAATTCAATGCTGATGTGGACAAGTGCTAGAGTAAAATGGCAGAAAGATGGTTAAAACAAGTGAAGAACAAATTTCCAAACAATGTGGGTCATGGTGAGTATAAGGATGAATACTCGATTCTAATTACACTCTTGAATCGTGTCTCAGGTCAATCACATGCAAATGTTTTCCAGCCTTGGATGTATTACATTATTGGTTGCATCATATCTGGGTAGGAGCATTATGATTGGGCATCCTTCATCAGCGATGTTATCCACAAGCAAATCACCGATTTCTTAGTTGCTCATGAGTTTCACATGTGTTCTTATCTCATGTACATGATTACTTATTAGGGTCAGTTCTGAGGATTAAACACTGCGGGCATTCTCAGTGTTCAAAAAGTATATCACTATTATGATCAGCTTGAGTTCACGAGAGCTGAACATCATTTCAAGTGTGTTCACGAGGCTTTCCTAACTTATACAGTGAGAAATTTGGAACAGGAGTTGCACATTTGTATCTCGGCAGCTGCTAGAGCAGTGATGGATGGTTGGGCAGATTGGTTTATTCAATTCCTAACATAAACCTACATCTGAGTATATGGATATATAGGAAATCCAGCTATGCTTCCACGTTATCCTTCAGATAAGATAGTTTTTATGGAGTTCCTGAGACAGTTGCATGATGTTCATTGTCTTCTATGCCGCAAGCATAGACCAGCTGCCAACTTTCCTTTTCAGTTTGGAATGTATTGGTGTAAGGTGGCAACTGATGCCAAAGTTGTAGGACAGGAGCTCGAGAAATATCATCTCAAGTATCTTGTTGAGACATGTTCCTATGATCTTTGGGGTCATTACACAACTTGCCTTGCTAGACGCGCATATCATGAGCCTTCTATGGAGGATTATTGGGAAAATTGCGCAGATGACTTTGAGGTTCGTAGACGCAGCTATGGCCACTTCTCTCTCTCATAGATTTCTATTTTCTTGTCAGAAGATGTGGGAGGTTTATCAGATGATGAGGGAGAAGTTCTTCCTCAGTTTTTCAAAGAGCAGGTTGACACACAACTGCTGCCAGTTGTTGGTTGGTACGCTAAGGAGTACACAACAGTAAAGGAGAGGTCAAGTAGAGTTATTCAAAATAGTATACTTTACCTTGACATCAAGAAGATCAAGAGGGTAAGTGTGCCTAGAGCAGAGCCGCTAGTGGTGAATATTTTGCTACCTTCCTCGTCAAAACCTAAACAAAAGAAGAGGAGTAAGCCTCCTAAGAAAGGTCAAGTGCCAAACAATTCAAAAGGCAAGGTGCTTGCCACTGATATACACACGGAGCTTGACAGACAACCTATCACAGAGCCAGTTCAGAGTCCACCAGTGCCTGAGGTTCAGCCTCAAATTCCTATACCAGTTCTGGAGCAGTCACCAGCCCCAATTCACATCGAATTAGATTTAGACACCCCATCTTGCAGTAGTTTTTCTACATATTCACTCTCATCACAACCTCCTGTCATTAGTACAAACCCTTCCAGTAGCATTAGCCGAGACCAGTCTTGGATTGAAAATCAGCTGGGAAGGAAGAGGAGGTAGCCATCCTATGTCCTTAATCATTCAGATTTTGATCAGGTTTACCAGGATGTGCCAGACAAGAGGATCAAGAACATGGTCCATGTGGAGAGGAATACTGACATGGAGATCGTCGTTGAGACTGCTATACCTCCATAGGGGAAGAGCTTGGATGAGTTGGAATGTCAGGATTTTGAGGTTATCATAGTCAACCTTGGTCGTAGCACACACCAGACTCAAGTTGATCTCCTATAGGTTGCTACAGACAGTGCCAAGGATAGAATGTTGAAGGACGGAGAAGATAAGGCAACCCTCAAGGCTGAAATCAGACAGCTTCGTCAGTACATTTCTAGCCTTGTACACAGGTCAAATGTCATTGCCACACTCCTGCTGATGCTTGAGCCTCCAAAAGAACAGGGCCAACTTAATCATTTGGTTGAATATGGAAAGCATTTGGATGAGTGGGAGGACGAGTTCGTTGCTAGAGGTCGTTCTATGCTTACAGAGTTATATCAATTACGATACAATGCACGAGAGCTCCATCTACGTCTCTAGGATGAGGAGCGAGACATGGAAATTAATAGACCTCGAGATGAGATTATGATTGCTCACCTGAGTAAGGCATATGAATTAGTCACAGATGTAGACGATAGAGAAGCTATCTACTCTTGGAAAACACAATTGGTTTTCAAGGCAAAGATAGAGGAGACTATGGCGTCAGAGTTGGTTGAGAGTAGAGAGCACGTTTCTAGTGCACTCCGGTTTGTGAGGACCTTAGTATCTCATTTACCGTGTCAATATCATATTGAGGGTGGTGCTTATGTTGAGCTTACCGGTATACAATCAGAGCTCATAGCACTCACCCATACTATTTTCAGTGGGGAGACCATTGGCTATAAGATTAATCAGCTTACAGTCATGTTAGCATTGTTCGATGAAGCAACAAGGAGTAGGGGTGAACTTCAGTCCCAGATCACAGCTGGTGAGGACATGCTGCGCAGGCATATCATTCTTCGACAGAGTATCAGAGCTCCAGATAGTGATGCAGTTAACAATCTCATTGAGGGATTGATTGCTTGAGATCACGATCAGTAGACTTCAGTTCCCACCTCTCAGAATAGACATTACACACAGGAGTTAAACTTGGCATTACCTTCTCAAGTTAACTCACTGTCTTATCTCATGCATATCTATTCTGAGATCAGCTTTATTTACTTGGAGTTTTATTTAGGGTTTATGTTAACTGATGGTAGTGTTCTAGTTAACTTTCTTTCAATAAGGACATGCATGCTTGCACAATTGTCCATTTTTAGATTAGATGTTTCGGTTAACTAATGGTAATTTTCCAGTTAATTGTATAGTTTCCTTTATTAGGGCTTAGGATTAAATCTTGCATGCATTGCAAGACTGTAGTTGACTCAAGGTGATTTTAGGGTTCCCTACACCTTTCGATGTCTATAAATAAGAGTTTTTTCTCATTTGTACATAACTTTTGCATGAGAGAGAAATATATGCTATGCCTACCTTGCCCTCAATATTTCTCATTCTGTATCTGTTCATGCGTTTTTGCTATTATGATGAATTGTTATGCCACATAGGGTTTCATGCAATTATAATGGTTAATTCTTTCCTTAGATCAAATCTATTTTTTGTTCAATAAACTCGTCCAGATTGAGCTGATAGTTGTGCCACCTTGCCTTCAAGTTGAGAATCTGAACTTGGTTATTGTGTGATGTGTGTGAATAATAAACTTATTCAGATTGAGCTGATAGTTGTGCCACCTTTCCTTCAAGTTGAGAATCTATACTTAGTTTATCGTATATTGTTGTTTCCAATAAACTTGTTTAGATTGAGCTGATAGATGTGCCACCTTGCCTTCAAGTTGAGAATCTATACTTGTTTATCGTCAGATAGTCATCCTTGCTCCATTTCCTCATGCTCTATTTTTCTTGAGGAAACTGGATAGATTTTAAGTAATTAAGCCTAGTTGTAGTTAGTAATCTACGAAACTAGAAAATACTTAGCTGCAACGTATATAGTTTTAGAGAAAGCCTTGTACCTCTTACAGTTGAGATAAAAAGATAGGATTTAGTTAAGTTTAATTTCCTTTTCAAAGCACTTTTGTCAAGCACAACGAGGGAGCTTCCCCTCCTAATTTGAAGAGCACTCATTGCGTAGTGTGCATAACTGTCCGTACCAACTCTTACTTCAGAGGTGCTAGTTGTTACGCCAACATGTAAAAATTCCTATTCAGATGCGTTGGAACAGTCCGTTTGGTCACACGAGTTGGAGAATGAAAGTTGCATGACTTTGCAACTTTCCACTGCTTGCATTTGACACTTTTTCCATCAACTGAAAAATGGACACCATGAAAAAACCACTCCAAGATAACAAAAACTGAGAGAGGTTATTGTAGAGGGTCCCAACACGATCCCATAGGATCAAACGAGAAGTTTCTAAGCATCACAATGTTCGAGTAACCTCATGCTGAAGTTTTCAGCCATTTTTCGCTTTGGACCCTTAAGGGATCGATCCAGTTGAATGTAGCTCAGAGCGATTCCGTGTGTGTGGGAAAATTCTAAAACTTGGTGGAATGGTGGATTTAGGGGTCCTCTTCATGTTGCAATTTGTTTCAGAGCGAAAGATGGAGGTTTGAAAAAGTTATCTGATGCCCTAGGTCAGTTTTTCCCTTGTAAATGTATGAAAATGGTCTTTAGAATGCACTTTGCATAATTTTCTAATAAGTTACTATAGTACTGGGAGTCAAGAAAATTGAGTTCTAGTGATGCCCTAGGTTGGGTATGTGATTTTTCCTAGAGAAAATGAAGGCCATAGGTTGTGTATTGGTGAATTTGTGAAGGGACTAAGTGTAGAAAGGTTTGGAGGGTCTATGCAGACCTGGGCAAAGATGTTTTGAACTTTGGTTTGAGTTTTTGTGGCTAGTAGAGTGGAGTTACAGAGAAACCCTAGGTTTTAGGGTAAAATAGGAGGGTTTGCTGGAGCAGCACCATAGAAGACCTGTATGAAAGAATTGATCAAAGAATCTATGGTTTTGTAACACAATTTGAGACTATCTAAAAGATCTTGTGGTGGCAAGAAGTTTGAAGAGTACTTAGTGTGTAAAATTGGGCTAATTCTAGTAGCCTTTGAGTAGGGTGACTTGAATTTTCTTTGTGTTGTTGCATAATAATCTCATGTGTAAGCTTGGTTCAATGTTTTTGATGATGTATGGATGCTATTTGGATGTTGATTTGGTATTCTTACAACCTTCTCTAAAGGATAGGTCTATTTGTTGTTACTGGTGAATTGGGAAGCCATAGTGTTGATTTGATGAAAGTTGTGTTGGAAACTTGAATCTGAGTTGGAACTTGATTCCTTGAGCCTAATTATGTGTTCCTCCACCTTGATATTTCATCATATGGGTGTTGGGGTGTGCCTTGAAAAGTTGAAAGCTTCCTTATGTAGGTCTAGTTAAGCCTTGTTTATGGCTTGTAAATCAATCTTTTGATACGTTTGTTTTGGGTGTTTAATCTTGTGCTTTTGGGAACTTGTGGAGGATGATATTAGGAGTATAAAACCATGTTTCATTGACTAGTTAATTCCTTTAATCATTTTTTATTTTGACTGTCCTAGTCGGTGAATGTTGCAAAGTTTCATGGACTTGTGTAGAAGCCATGGAAGAGTGGATGTTTTTGGGTGAGAGGTCTATTTGTTTGGTTATGTTGTGTTGTGTGAAGAGTGTTTACATCATCCCCAAGTCCTATCGATATGTTTGGTTACAAGGGGACACCAATCAATGTTTGCCTGGTTACATTTAGATACACAAAGTAAAATAAGATGATAGCATTGGCATCAACCAAATTGACGTGGATACAAGTATAAATTAATAAGAACCATTGTGCATATACTTACAAATTAATCCAATGAACCATTCGGGTCTGCTCTACTCTTTATTGTGTCAAGTATTGCCTCATGGTCAGACTCGCAGACCTTCCAAAAGGTCTTGTTCAAAGGTCTACCCCCATATTTGGTCAAATGAACATTGGATGCCACGACAAGGTTTGAGTAATGAAGAATCTTACGGTGCGTGTCAAATTCCTCAAACAACCAATGTTTAACACTCTTATGTGGGTACCTTCTCAACCACATTCCAGTAACAACAACTGAGCTTGTAGGGTATTCGATGTTTTCTCCATCTATAATTGGGGCTTCCAATTTCTTTTTTGCCTCAACATGACACAAGTAATAGTATGTTCCCTTTTTGTTGTCTTCATCTGCAATAACTGCATAAACATGCCCTGCATTTATATGTGCGACATATCTCTTGAAATTAGTTAACATTATGAATACATTACAAAGTAAGATAACAATATGAAATTTCAAATACTAAGCAAGTAGATATATTACCTGGTTGAACTAGATCTAATACATGGTCAAAGTCGATCGATGATTCCATCTGTGTTATTTCCAATGCCACTGGAGGGCGATACATGTGAAGTGGCCTAAGATAACTTGTCAACCATTTGTCAACCCACTCCCTTGACTCACAATCATTCCAAGCTTGCATTGTACATGAAGAACAAAAGCATGCCATCTTACGTGTATTGATACTCCATGAACCTACATTTGAGCTAAGGAAAGAGTGCAACTCACTCGATCCTGTTAGTGTACAACAATCCTCATATAGTGCAATGTTAGTATCATCCATCAACCAAAAATATATATGAACTAAAGATGTACCTTCATTACCTGGACCCATCAAAGCATTACACCACTCGACGATTGATCTTGCATCTGTCAACCGTGCACTGTCTTTATACTTTAACTCTTCTCGTGCTAATGCTCTTTTCACACATGATCCTGCACCATCATGCTCCCCCTTTCCATGTCCAACCTAGCAAAAGTTCCACATATGTTGAACACGTGTAGTGAGATGCATCCTGCACAACCAATAGAACATGCGCGTGTTCTTGAACTGTACTGCACAGTTATCTGACCATATTAAATGCCGACCGTATGATATGCCCCTCTGAGCCAAATGAATGTAGAACATCCAGAAGCAACCTTGCACGAACTTTGGAGAATGCGTGCGATCATTACTAATATAAAAGTGATACTCCCTCAATACCTTCCTTTGGTCCTCTGTACTATCATCTGCATGAATGAATGCTATGTGAATAAATATCAAAACCTGTGTGGAGTTGTAATATTGTGACTGCACCTCACATTGTGGCTGTAGAGTGTATTTCTCTGCAAAGTCAACCAATGATACTATGCTATCAATTGGAAAGGTTTCCTTGCATAGCTTGAATTGCATGTCCAACCATCGGGCTCTATGGGTATGCCTTGCATACTCATATACTAGATTCTCACGAAACATGGACCTAAACTGATACACTGGAATCTTCTCAATAACCAAATCACACCTTTTTTCTTGGGACCCATCTTTTGTAGCATATGCCACTATTTTATACTTCCTGAAATCTACTAGTTTATGCCCCACCTCATTTGTGCTTTCCATATGTTGACATGCTGGCATTCGTTGCAAGCCACCGCAACACTCGCATGAACCATCCAAGCATGTTGTCTTGTAGAATATTTGGCCATTCTCTATTTGACATAATTTTTTTGATAAGAAATCTCTTGAAGATTTTGGTGGGGCTTCTAAGCCACAATCCTGCAAAACATCATTAGTATGCAAATCTAAACATATAGAACGATAAAAATCATAATGGTTAACGAATTCAATATGTAGTCTACATCAACAAGTAGTGCATGTGTGATTTATCTTGACATAAAAAGGTTTAAGCATTTCAAAAATCTTTGAGAAATACTAATTTGAGGATAAGAATTTTGAAATATATGAAAAAATTGGGTTTGAGTCATATCCAAAAAATGCTTTGGATGTGGCTCACGGTTTGGACTACCGATTCTCCTTCTTATGACATCCCTTTGATTCAGAGATGGCCTTGTATTATTCTTCCAATAATCTTCAATTAGTGTTCTCAATGCTTCAACAAATTTTTTATCTTTGTGTGGTAGTCTCCCTGAGAATTCCCATAATTCATTTGAATCGGTGCCCTCAATTCTTTGTCGCCTTTGAACGACTTTTGATAAAGTTTTTCTACTAATTCCCATTTGTTCACTTGTCTTTTTAATGAGGTGAGATCTCTTTGTTTTATAGCTTACCAAAGTCGATGTAATGACACGTCGGGTGACATTACTATCCTTTGAGCATGAGGTCTTACCCACATTGTCATAAGCATCCTTTAGATTCTTCACAATAGTGTTTTCAACCCAAGAGTCTTCATGATATTTCTATACTTTAAACCCTGCATTTGAAAAAATAGTTGACATCTTGCGGTCTCATTTATCCTTTCAAAGAACATTTTCCAAATCTTATGAGCATATCTTCTACAAGTGCGTTCTGGAATCTTACCTTCCATGTGCTGCAAAATATCCTCATCAATATTAATCAAAAACTTTGGCTTTCTACGCAAAATTATGGGTGGTGTTCTCTTAGGTACATACATCTCAACATTATCAATTTCATCAATATTGAATTGAGGTGGGCTAGATTGCGTACCTTCGATTGAGGGTGGAATAGAAGACATACCTTGAGGTTCACATGGGGATGATGGCATACCTTGTTCGTCAACTCCGAGTGATGATGTACTCTCAACTTTAGATGTGGTGGATGGTGTCCAACCATACTCACTTGTGGTAGATGGTGTCCCTCCATATTCACTTGTGCTTAAAGGTATCCCTTTGTATTCACTTGCGGTAGAGGGTGTGTCTCCAACTATGGTATCTGCATCTCCCCTGGCAGGACTCTTTCACATTCATGCTCTTTGTGCTGCCAATTTATTTTCTCTTTTTGATGGTTGAGGTTCCTCTACAACTGGATTATTTTCATCAATCGTTCCCAATTTCTGATTTTCATGATATTCCCTCATCTATTTTTTCTCTTTATCTCTGAAGGCTTGAAGCTAATCATTTGTTAGTTTTTTCCTTTTAACAGTTCGTTTCTTCGGCATGACGAATATTTTTACCTGTGCAAAAAGTGCTAAGCTGTCAAATTAACTAATTGAGTTTCTGAGTTGGGCAACACAATTTTATGTTATATTGAGCATGAGCAGGGTATTTTAGGCTTGTTTCAATAGTTGTCAAGTTTTGGAGTGTTTGGCAAGTGCTACTTTCAATAAAACATAGGGTTTCTGGTGTAGGAGCACCAACACCATATTTTCACAACTTGAATCATTGAATGTTGATCATTTGATCTTTTGATTAGTAGGTGTGTCATAGGTAGTTTGAAGTCACTATAGTTTGAAGTCACTATTTTCATTGAATAAGGTTTAGAAACACCATTTTGAATGTATTTAGGGATTTGGAGGTCAATGGAGTCCAAAATGTAAAAGTTGCTCAATGAGATGGTTCATGTGATGAATCTATAAATTTAGGTGTTTTGATGTTCTTCAGGTCAAATAAGGTCTTTTGAGACCATCTTTCATGTATTTGGATGTCTTAGGATTGAGTTTTCAAAAGTTGAACATGATATTGGAAAAATTGCAAAATTGCAACAAAAGTTGTGAAGAGCAAAATTGTGAAAATACAGGAATTTGAAGGGTTAGAATTTGAATAGATATTTATGCCCACTAGGAAGGAAAAAAGATCATTGTGAAAGCTTGTTAAAGACCTTCAAAGGCTCATTGGAAATAGAATGAAGATTGGTTGGTGAATCATTTTGAAGAATTCAACGTTCCATTCTTTTATTTCACTGTTTTCTATATTTTTCCTATGTTAATAGAATTTCATCATAGTTGTACGGACCTGCACATTCAGTAAAGTCTATAAAATTATTTATTTCATGTAGCGTTTTGGATTAGCTCTTATTTTCATCAATTCTGAGCTTCTAACATTCAATTTTGTGGGAGAAATCTTGATTTTTTTGGGACTGCCTGCTAAAGTCAGAAATACCCCTGTTTTGTGAGCAATATGGATTTTTTGGTCATCCCACCTACTGTGTAGACTTGTGCTTTATTGGGATGACATGTATAAATGTATATTGCATGTTTAATAAAGTTAAAAGGCACTGGGATTCCACAAGGTCAAGTTATAGTGATGCCCTAGGCTGGGTATGTAGGTTTTGCTAAGTGAAAATGAAGGCTAAAGGTTGTGTATTGGTGAATTTGTGAAGGGACTAAGTGTAGAAAGGTTTGGAGGGTTTTTTCAGACCTAGGAAAAGGTGTTTTGAACTTTGGTTTGAGGTTTTGTAACTGTTAGAGTGTAAATACAAAGAAACCCTAGGTTTTAGGGTGAAATTGGAGGGTTTGCTGAAACAACACCCTAGAAGACCTGTACGGAAGAAATGACCTAAGAATTTGTGGTTTTGTATCACAATTTGAGACTTTCCAAGAGATTTTGAGGTGGAAAGAAGTCTAAAGGGTACTTTTTTTGTAAAATGGGGCTAATTCTAGTAGCCTATTGAGCAGGGTGACTTGAAGTTTCTCTATGTTGTTGCATGTGAATTTCATATGTAAGCTTGGGTCTCTATTTTTGATGTTGTGTAGATGCTATTTGGATGTTGGGATGGTTCTCTTACAGACTTCTCTAAAAGATAGGTCTTTTCATTGATTTGGTGAGTTGGGAAGCCATGGTGTTGATTTGATGAAAGTAGTTTTGGAAACTTGAATGTGAGTTGGAACTTGATTCCTTGAGTCTATTTGTGTGTTGCAGGCCTTCCCCTACTACATTAGAAGTATATTCCAATTTTTAAGAGACATGTATGGAATATTTCGTAGCATAGACAAGGAAATCAACTGTTTTATATAACTGTTTGACAAAATAACTAAATGAAAGCTTTGGAAGCACACACAAAGAAAGTCAATTGTTAAATTTAACAAAATGCCTCAAAGAGATGTGGTTTAAAAATGTAATATGAAAGTGTATCGAATTGTGTGATTTAAAATGTCCATTGACAACATAAGGTAGTAACATGACAAACAAACAATTTGATCAACATGGAATAAGTAAAACAACAAAAATGAAAGCAAGCCATAATAGAATGAAAGAAAATGTACAAAGATTTCACATACCTAAAAAAGCAAAGTTTCAAATGGAGGAGTTCTACCCAATTATGCAGCCTTTGCTTCTTCCTTCCTCAAACTCCTCAAAAATTTGACTTCTTCAAAAGCTTGTTCCCCTCTGAATTTCAATTGTATATCAATTATCACTGTAATTCAAAGTTGAATTGATATTATATGCCTTTCAACGTGATAACTCTGCTATTTCATGCAAAGGTGATGGAAAGAACATTCAAAAGGTGGTGGAATCTAAAAATCATGCATGCGCACTTCACTCAATCACCAAAAAGCTACTTTTTGTCATAGCACCCATAGAACCAGGATAATATGCAGAATGTGGGCTGACATCAGGGGTATATTGTGCTTTTTTACCATTTTTAGTGCTATAAAAAATGTGCTCACGTTATAACGAGAGCGTGTTATAACACGAACGCGTTATTTAATCCTTAACGGACATATCTTTACTAGTAAATAAAGTGCTTGCATTATGATAAATTTGGTTTTTTTAAGCTATATATGGTACATTTATAGGGTAGAGGGTTAAGGGTACTAGGGAGAGAGATAGAGGGAGATACTTGAGAGAGAGAGAGGGGGAGTCAGATAGAGATAATGGAGGGAAGGTCCAAGGGTAGAGGGTAGAGGATTTAAGGGTGAAGAGTTTAAGGCTTACAATTAAGGGTAGAGGGGAGAGAGACAGAGGGAGTGACTGAGAGAGAGAGACCTAAGAGAGGGAGAGGGGGTAGGAGGGAGAGGGTTGAGAGAGAGAGACCTAATAGAGGGAGGGGGTAGGAGAGAGAGGGTTGAGAGAGAGAGAGACCTAACAG
>VDFB02325541.1:269554-296159 GCA_007258455.2 Sequoia sempervirens
GGTGGACAATTATGGTATGGGTGGAAGAAATTATTATGGCTATTGATATGGGTTAATCATGGGAGGAGGTGGAAATTGTGATTGTGGTGGATATGGCTATTGGTATGGTGAAGGTTGTGGCAATTGTGCCCTCCATGCCTACTACCATGACTGTGAAGCATGAAATTGGTATTGTTGCATCCATTGAGGGTATTGTGGAGGTCGTTGCCAATCCACATACCATCTAGGTTGATTAGAAGAAAATTTGGATCGGCTAGGTCCAAGAAAAAAAAATCATTTGTCATCCTAGGATGCATTACTCGAGGTGGAAAAGGTCACCTTGGGGCCATGTAGTAGACAAGTTCCTTAGAATATTCAATATCAGGTTCACCTACAGGAAGAGGCCTTAAGATGGAACTCTTGTCGGCTTCCTCCAATGATGAAATATTTGTCCTATTATAAGGGAAATCTTCACTACTATGTCTCTTACGACAGGTCGAATAAAATACAGCCAAGGCCTTTTTAGTTTCCCCTTACTTTTTATGAGTATACAAAGTATCTATCTATTTACCCATATGAATTAATAAATCAGTTTTAAGATATTCAAGTAAATTACCTATTTCACACTTTGTTATACCTGTTGCATTACCTGAAGAAGAAAGCTTACTTGAATAATTCCTCCCCAAACATTGAGACCTTGAGTAATTCCTGCAAATATCACAAATATCATCAAAGTTCAATTCAGTTATGTTACCTTTACCTATTAAATTCAATGCATCCATAGTATCATCTCTTATTCCCCTAAGAAAAAATCATTTTAATAGTATTGGGAGTTAGCCCTAGTTTTTGTGATTGTTGTAGGTTGAACATGAAGTGTTCGAGGTAATCTTCCACAAATTCATCTTCTTTCTATGTCATATGGAAAATATCATCTGAAACCTCTTTCGTTTTACAATACTCTTGGTATTTTGTCAAAAATAATTCCTTCATGTTGTTCCATGTTCTAATGTTCCTGAGGTTCATTAATCGACATAGTGCTGCATATTTCAATGTGGTTGAGAATAACTTGAGATTTTATGTATCGCTTTGATAGTCATAACTATGGTACAACACATCAAACTCAAATAAGAACATATCAGGATCCTCAATAGAACGACCACAAAAAACTAGCAAAGCGGAATGGGGAATGTTTTTCACAGGGGCATCCTCTTCAGGATGTGCAATTAGAAACTCAACAGTGATCAAGCTGTTGTGGGCTAATTCTCTTGCATTGTTATCATTGTTGTTATTGTTGTTGAGTTTAAGCATGACTTTAGATGCCCAAGGGGTGAAGAAGTTTTGAATGGATTTTGGTTTCCTAAGGACAGACCAGCTCTAGATTTGTAAGATTCTTGGAATAGCTTTGCAACCCTTTTTGTCAATTCTTTAGAAGACTCTAAATGAGTACCAAAAGGGGTTTCAACAATAGTAGAATTAATAAAAGACTTTTCCATATTTGGTTTGACTAACTCTTTCTTAGGTGATGTGTGCACAACTAATGGTTGTATTTTTTTTCAATTTTTCTCGTTGTGAGCTACTTCCCTCAATTGACGGTTTTGATTTGTTTTTCAAAATTTCAAGTTATGAACTATTTACCTTATCCTTTTTAATAAATCTTCCTCTAGTATCTATATTTCCTAATTTTATTCTGCATACTTTCAGACATTATTAGAAATCCTTTTAGACATACTCCTATGATATACTATCTTTTTATGCTCATTATGCAACCTTGGACCTAAATTATAGTAATGGAAATATAGTCATGATATAGTAGCATTACATGATTTATATGTGAGTTGTATGAAATGTGGATGGAATTCTATGTTTAATCATGGAAGTTAGCTTTGTGTATATGTTTTGTTGATTAACCTCTTACAACTTAAAAAGAGATATTGTAGCCCACAACAGTTTGAAGTTGTAGCCTATATAAAAATGTGGACTTGGACAACAAAATAGGAGAAGTGCTAGAATAATCTAAATTCAATAACTACCATGTGGAGACACCTGATGGAGTTAGTCGTGCACCATTATTGTAGTTAATAAGACACTGAAGCAGAAGAATTATTTTTTTGATAGGATTTTGGATAATTGATTATGTGTTCCACATATAGATCTATTTTGTAGAGTTTCAATCCTACTAGAACTCTTGTTTCTTTTCAGTTGTAGTTTGAATAATTCAAATCTTAATTACATACTCTCATATTTAGGGAGTTGTAGTTAATGATTTCAGTTAGGATTTGCGTTAGAATAAAATCCCCCATGCTTGTATATAGTTGGTGGTTGAGTCTTTAGATAGTTAGTTGGTTAATCTCATATTGGATGATTTTGTTACCAGTTACTTCTTAGTTTTTAGTTGTAATCTACAGACATGTTAAATATTCAAAAATGATTCTTTGAATACAATCTATGAGGAAGATTTTATGTAATCCTTTTGGAGTGTGTAATGAATGAAGTTCAAGTTCATATGAATATGTGAAATCTAAAGAGTTATATTTGGTTCTAGTTAAGTGAAGATAACCACTTAAGCATGCCACTCAAGGTACTATTCTTCAATACATTATAGTTATTTTATTTCTATTTAGCAGTTATATATGTTTATCATTACTTCATAAATTGCATGTAAGTTAGAATGGATTCTCATATTGTGATTATCAAAATGGTTATTCATGAGCATGGATGCATTTAGTTAACCTGTAGTACTTCATAGGTTAGTATAAGTTCAGTTATCAATTTTAAATAGTTTTGAGTAGCTTCAATAATTTTTTGTTAGCACTAGTTCAATAATTTTTTGTTAGCACTAGTTCAACTACAAGTTATGTTGTAGGCACTCATAGCCATTAGTGCCAATTTACTTCTTTCACTATTATGTGTTTCTATGACTTTCCAAAATGTAGAATAACTTGATAGGATAAACTAGGTAGCCTCAGGTCTCTAAAGGAACATATAGTGCAACACCATCACAAGTTTACAAACCTTGGTTGATAATTTAATGCATTCTTTACAATGTTGAGTGGACTGTTTAGCTAGTCATTCCTCTAAATTGTGTACTTTCTACCGAGTTTATAAGAAACTAGTATAGAATCTACAAGAGACATATGAGATGGGTTGATTTCTTGTAGAGTTATACCTTTTTGTTGAAGTATAGGAGTGGCAACCAATCAAGGTTCATATGCATTGATTGAGAGAAGGATTTTGTTGACAGAGATGAGGATAGAAGTATTAGGTTTTGAAGAACTAAAGCAAATGTATAAGGATGATCTCTAAGATTTTACTAAAGCTTGAAAAGCATGTAAGGAACCAGTAGTGACAAAATGAAACCAATGGTTGGATTATTTCATTCAGGAAGGCATGTTGTTCAAAGGAAATCAATTTTGTATTCCAAGGAGTTCAATGAGGGAGAATTTGATCAAGGAGAAACATAGTGGAGGACTAGTAGGAAATTTTGGAGTGGATAGGACAGTAGCTTTGGTGAGTGAACATTGGTTTTAACCACAAATATATAACCCAGACATTGTGGAAGAGATGAAGAAAAACTTGAAGTTTAGTTTGGAATGTAACCTACAGACAGATGGACAAATAGAAGTGATAAATAGAAGTTTGGGCAACTTATTAAGATTTATGGTTGGAGATAAGATAGGAAATTGGAATATAGTTCTACTACTAGTAGAGTTTATGTATACAATAATTTAGTAAACCAAAGTACAAAGAAGCCACCATTTGAGATTGTGACATGAGTACATCCCAGAGAGTTTAAGAGTTAAGATACATCAGTATGGAGAACAAGAAGAGTGCAGAAGTAGAAGAGTTTGTAGACTACATGGAAATATTGCATAATCAAGTATGGAAGCACTTGGAGGACATGAATAGTAAGTAAAGGAGAAGGCATATGAGAAAAAGAGACATAAAGATTTTGTTGCTAGAGATGAAGTGATGACATATCTGAGGAAGGAGAGACTTCTAATTAGAATGTACAATAAGTTGAAGATGAGGAAGTTTGGACCATGTTAGATTTTAAGGAAGTTTGATTTTAGAAATGTATATGAAGTGGAGTTACCAGAGACATTAGGTAGATCACCTATTTTCAATATTGTAGATATATGAGTACCATGAAGGACAATCAAGTGGCAGTAGCAAAGACATTGATTTGAAGGAGTAGTTACCATGTCAAGATGATGAAGGGGGAGATGCTCAAAACTACCCCTTACAAGATCATTCACACACAACAACATAGGATTTCACAATAAAATGAAGCAAACACTTTCTTTTATTAATAAAATGACATTACAAAATTACAATGCCATCATATGGGCTTCCTCACTATAGTCATTTGCCAAATTGTAGATCTAAGCCTTCTCTCTCAACTCTACATTCATCAATAGGAGATTTATCACCTTAAGGCTACTCTACCACCTCCACACCTGTACTCCAACACTGTCGGCTCTGCATGTGCTTGTATTCCTTCAACTTCATATATTGTTCTAATTTTCTAGGTTGGCCTTCATGTTCTTCTCTCCTGTCGTCATAGTACCACCATGTCCAATGATCACTCAGATTTTCCTGATAATTACATGGTTATTTGTATCATCAGCTCTTATTTGTTCCCCAGTAATTCATTTTCCAATCATTCGCTACATGCCCATAATATTTGTTTAACTTGGTTGATTAGCAACAACTCGATGTGAATCGACGAATGCTTTTGTGCCATGTGTCACCACTGGGTTTGTTCATTCCACCAACCCTCCATTCATCGCACCATTTAACCCTTACCTCCATCGACCTGTTGTAGATTCCATGAATTTCATAACCAAGTCGTGGGGTTGTGAAGCTCCCTAACTCCCCATTCTCCTAAATTGCACTCCTTTCGTCATTGCCTCCTTATCGTTTATCGAAGAGACCACCTCAAGAGTCCTACCGATGCCAATATGTCACTTTCATCAACACGTCATTTTGATATGGGTCCACCCTTCTAGCTTGCTGCCACAAAATTCACAACAAGGATGTGAATTACATGACCATTCATCAATCACCATCAATTTGTACACGTCACTGTCATGTCAGGTCCCACATGTCATCCAACCTTCCATCGTCCCATTGTTGAGACTCATTATTTTTTCCCACCAATAGCTTGTAATCACTCTAATGCATGCAATATCGTTCTATCATTGGAACTCGCTCCTCTATCCTAATGATACATGCAAGTCCTCCCGATGTCATTTGCTGATATGATTTATGGCATGTCGGGTTGTCATTGGGACATCAAATGTCATCCTGTTGATCACTTAGTCTCTCATTGATGAACCCCATTTCACTCTTCCACCATCAAATCATCATTGGGACATAGAATAGGGTCTCATCGAAATGTAAACCTCCCACCGATGACATACATGCCACCAACTCCTAAAGAGATATCGACCCATCGTTGGGATACAGGATGCTATCTTGTTGATAGGTAATCCTCCTGCCGATGTAACTCATGGACTCCTCACTCACTATTTTCATTGGTATGTCATTGGGACTAGAAGAAATGTCCCACTGATATACTAAATTCTTGTTGATGAACATGATCAACCCTTATTGAGTTGAAATAACACAGATTGATGCAAGATCGCTCTTATGCCCTGGATGATCCTGCATTAGACACCTGGGGTAGGAAAGAAATGTTTCATAAACAATTGTGGATCTAATGCTCATTCAAAATCCATTTAGCTTCCTTGTTCACCTGCACCTTCTTCCTCAACTATTCCTATAATATGATGTCTCTGCCATATTTCATTGTTCCTCTCTTTCTTCCTCTTTTCACATAATTCATCTTCCACCAATATTCATTATAAAATTCTAAAATCTATAATCATCAATTTCTTCTTCTTCAAAAGAATAATATGACTTATAAAGTACCTTATTCTCTGTTACTGCTACAACCACTTGGTAATTATTACTTTTCTCTGCACTCAACCTCCTGGATATGGGGTTAACTCCACTAGATCCTGACCACCCGCATCTCTCATTCATCTCTAATCTTGTGGGATTCAGCTCACCATAGTTCATCCACCTCCACCAATTTGCATCTTCACTTAACTTTGCGACACAATGCAAATCCTTCTTCGCATACCAATCATTCTAAACCATCTCATATGCATTCACTACCTTATTCATCTCAACATTATGCATTACCTCCTTCGTTGGTAACATTGTATCCACTTGTTCATCATCATTCTTCGGTACAACACTGTACTCATCTTCCAGTTGCAATCATTTCCTCATTTGCATTCACACCAACATTAGTTGTGTGACCAAAGGGCTCGTCCTTTGCTTCCTATAAAAAACTAACAGTCTCTCCAATTTCCTTATCACATAAGAATTCATCCACTGATGCCAAGGGGAGATCATCACCTCCTTCCTTATTTTCAGTTGTAGTACCTTCAACTGTAAAATCACTCATTGCTGCAATATCTCCTTCTACCTCACTCTTATCATACTCAAAACTATTACATAAATTAGAAGTTACCTCTTTCTTCTACATCGAGATCTTCACTATACTGAATGCCATTGTCTTTGTTATTTCATTTAACAACCTCTCTATCTCTATGATCTCTTCCTCAAGAAGCTCTTAGTCCTTATCAGTTTCTTCATCGAACAATTGGTCATCATCCCCAACTATTGCAATTCTTCCTTCTTCAACCATTGCCACTCAGTTTTCCTCTTCTTCAAGGTTCTCCATTTCTCTCCACCTTTTAGTGGTTGCTACCACCTCTTAGGCCTTCTTCATGTCCGCTAATAGACATCCTTCAATTTCAAGTTTTGGTTCCTCAACCTGCACATCCTCTTCCTCAATGTTATATGCATGGCACTCTATTGCATCCTCTTGCGTTCCTACAGTCAAAATATCATTAGAAAGATAAAATTTATCTTCAGCTCTTGGCTTCTTTGGTTTCCACCCTCTAATATCATGATCCAATTCATTCAATTGCTGCTTTAGCTCTATCAATTCTCTTTCCCGCAATCTCTTTCTGATTTCCTCTAATTTGGGATTTCTTAGAATCCATCTAATGACAAAAGTCTTTATTCCCTTTCTCTTTTCCATTTTTCTATCCTCTCAAAGTTGTAATCAACACAAATATTCAACCCTAGGTCACACAAATGTAAAAGTTCTCGTTCGACGATTTTCTTACAAATCATCAACACCTTTAGATGTTACCCACACACTCTCAATGCTCTAATCAGGTTTGCATATGTGAACTGCCTAACATTTGGCAATCTATTTGCAACTTCAAGAAATATCTCACTCGCACAACCATTCTCTACCCAACAAAGACCTTGGAAGATTCTTCCTCTACCCACTCTCTCTAAGTGGATGAACTCTACACCTTCTACCCAACTTTATCTCTATTGGAGGATAGTAGTTATAGACCCTCTTCCATGCCTGCAACAAACTTGCTTTCCACAACTCTTTCTCTTGATGCATACTCTGCACTCTCAAGATCTTCTGGCCTTTTCCCAACACACACTCATAGGTCCTACTACAACTACCTCACATTCAGTGCTATGTTATAGAATTAGGACAACTGGCTTTGATACCACTGATGAAGAGGGAGACACTCAACTGTGCCCCTTACAAGCTCATTCACAAACAACATAGGATTTCACAATAAAATGAAGCAAACACTTTCTTTTATTAATAAAATGACATTACAAAATTACAATGCCATCATATGGAATTCCTCACTACAATGGTTTGCCAAATTGTAGATCTGAGCCTTCTCTCTCAACTCTACATTCATCAATAGGAGATATTTTACCTTAAGGCTACTTCGTCACCTCCACACCTGTACTCCAACACTCTCGACTCTGCTTGTGCTTGTATTCCTTCAGCTTCATATACTAGTTTTCCAAGTCGGCCTTCACGTTCTTCTCTCCTATTGTTGTACAGTACCACCATGTTATCCAATGATTATTTATATTTTTCTGATAGTTACATGGTTATCTATATCGTCAGCTCTTATTCGTTCCCTAGTATTTCATTTTCCAATCATTTGCTGCATGCTCATAATATTTGTTTAACTTGGTTGATTAGCAACAATGATGCAAATTGATGAATGCTTTTGTGCCATGTTTCACCACCAAGTTTTTTCATTCCGCCAACCCTCCATTCATCACACCATTCGACCCCTACCTCCATCGGCCTGTCGCAGATTCCATGAATTTCATAACCAAGTCACGAGGTTGTGAAGTTACCTATCTCCCTGATCTCCCAACTTACACTCCCTTTGTCATTGCCTCCTTATCATTGTATCAAAGGGACCACCTCATGAGTCTTGTCAATGTCAGTATGTCACTCTGATCAACGCATCATTTCAATATGGGTCCACCCTTCCAGCTTCCTACCACTTAATTCACAACAAGGATGTGAATTACATGACCATTCATCAATCACCATCGATCTATACATGTCAGTATCATGTTAGGTCCCACATGTCATCCAACCTTCCATCGTCCCATCACTGCGACTCATTATCATTTCCCATCGATAGCCTATAAGCACTTTGATGCATGTGATATCATTCTATCACTGGAACTCGCTCCCCTATCCTATTGATACACCGAAGTCCTTTTGATGTCATTTTCTTATATGATTTATGGCATGTCAGGGTGTCACTGGGACATCAAACATTGTCCTACTGATCACTTAGTCTCCCGCCGATGAAGGCAACCCCATTTCACTCTTCCACCATCAATTCATTGTTGGGACATAGAATAGGGTCTGGTCGAAATGTAAACCTCTCACCGATGACATACATGTTGCCAACTCCCAAATAGATACTGGCCTGTTGTTGGGACACCAAATTATGTCCTGCCGATGAAACTCATGCACTGCTCACTCACTGTTATCATCGGTATGTTGTTGGGACCAGAAGAAACATCCTACTGATATACTAAAATCCTGTTGGTGAACATGATCAACCCTTATTGAGTTGGAATAACATAGATCAATGCAAGATCGCTCTTATGCCCTGGATGCTCCTACATCACAAGCACCAAAGGAGATTGATCAAATTTTGGATAACAAAACCAAAAGGAGCACTAGGAACAAGTAGTACAAGGAATACTTAGTAAAGTGGAAAGGAAGGTCAGTGGAAGATTCATAATGGATTTTCCAGGTTGAGGTGGACCATCTTGGTTTTCCTCCTAGCTTTGGAAAGTGAGGGACTCACTTTTCTTCCAACCCCGAGTGTCTGATGCTAGAGCATCCCTATTTGTAAAGCAATCCTACATCAACCAAAAACATTTGTTTTCTTGAATTTAATTTAGTAGCAGTTTCAATATTTCATTCCACATTTCACCGCATTATCATTTCTCAGCTTGCAAAGTAGGATATAGTATCTACACGTTGACATCTATCACATATCTAGATTTTAGATTATTTACATTCATCTACCGAAAGTTATAGCTCTCAAAATTTATTGTAATTCACAGTCATAGCATTTGGGGCTAACCTAGTCCAATTTTCTTAGTGCAAACCTATTCTAGAATGTGTGGAGCTTGATGGGATATCATATAAGAATTTTGGGTCCAATGGAATCTATCTTGGAGATTTTCAAGTCATTTCATTTCGTGAAGGATTATCTTTTGATGTTTTGAGGCTGACCTTCACATTGATCATTCATTGGGTTTTGTAAACCCTTGTGGTTAACATAGGCCTTTGTTGGAGCTAGAGAATTATATTTAAGAGCATTTGTAATCATCTGGAAGTCACTCATTAGTTATTCATTAGTAGTTAGTTTAGTAGTTCTTAGATTCAAGTTCACAATTTAGGATTTCATGTCTTCAAACTATAACTAGGCCTTTGGCCAGTTGTAATGTTGAATGCCCTCATTGCATGCCTATGCACCCTGGTTATTTTCCCATGAGGCATATGTTGCATGTAATATTTCCAATTCGATAAAGAATGATATTTGTAGAATACTTTCTTATGTTATTTTTGTTGTGTTGACTCTAAGTTGCATGATTTTCATTGTTCTTTCTGAACCCTCCATTCGTGATTGCACCAATATGTAAGGTATAATATCTTATGATGTCATATCCACTAGGTCTAGTTGTCTATAGAAGTAAGAAATAATAGAAAATGGGGAAATTATACTAAAAGTGTAAAATAAAAAAGAAAACATATGCAAGGAGAAGAGAGAAACTCTAAACTAAAATTCTACATCTAAGGAGAAAAAGAAGTAAGATGATGAAAATTCTAATAGATCACTAGGAAACTCACTAAAAAATTTGGTGGAGCTATATCATGATATTTCTGTGAGGAAAATTGTGACAATATGAGAATGGGGGAAACTAGTACAATGACCTAGGGGTATTGGTGATCTACCTTTTAATGAATATAAAACTTCCAAGAATGTCTATCTCCATGTGCTAATCAATTTCTAAAACTATCATTCCTTCTTACTCTACTCTAATTCTTCTATAAATCAACTAAAAGATAATTTTTTGCTAATGAAACCTTTCAAGATGGTTGGGTCAAAGGGGAAACTACCTTAGTTAGACCCTTATTTAGTAATTCAAACATAAATTTTAATGGTATTGATAATGAAATAATAAATTAAAATCAAATATGAAGGTATACTTGCTAATGATTTTTTTGAAACCCCCATATGCTTACCAATTAGGAGATGCAAGGAAAAAAATAGGATAACAGGAACATGACGTACAAGAAGGATGAAATGGGGCTAAAGAGGGATGAATTAAGGAATACAAAATAAAAATTAGGGATAATCAAGAATAATTTGAAGCAAAAATGGATAAGAGGAGTAGCAAATGGAATCATCAATTAATAAGGATGATATAGGGTAAAATAAGGATGAATTAAGGATGTAAAACAAAAAAATTAAGGAAAATTAAAAATAATTTGAAGGTAAATTGGATAAGAGAAACAAGGAATGGTATCACACAAGCTATTCCCTATCTCACAAATGATGCACGAATAGGATCCCTTGGTGAAGATGCTACAATACTTAAAGGCTCTAAAGATTCAAACAATTGATGAGAAAACTCTAAATTATAATAGTACGGTCTAGTGATGTAAGTGTGTCTCCATTATATGAGATCTCCAAATGAGGGTCTAAAAAGGCTCCTTTTATAAAATTATGGAGGGAGTTTATTTCATTATTTTGAGAAGGAATCATTCGAATTGACCTTAGCCAACCTAGGATAAAGAATCATTAAAATTTTGTAACTAAGAGAGGGTGGGATATGTGGGCCCGTGATGGTGCGAGAGCACTGGCAAGTTTAGCTTTGTTGAAGTTTTGTTGGAAATCCTAATTTTTGGTGTGTTAAGTTGAGGTCATGTTGACCATCTTGCTTGGTTGTTGTTGTTTTTGAATAAAACTTGATCTTTCCATGATCAATGGATTGGGAGGTGGCAATTTGGAGTGGGTTTTGAAGCCCAACTTGTCATCTTTTCCAATCTAGCCAAGGTGTTTGAAAACACATGTGGTTTTATAACTTGAATCTTTAGGTCATTTTTGTGTTCAACCAATGCACCTAAGTTGTTTTGGAAGCATATTTAATGGATTCCATGACCTTTTGGTTGGGTGGAAGTTATTTGGTACGGACTGTTTTCTCAGAAATTAAAGAAGAACAGCGTTTTAGCAAATATCTTTTGGTTTTTGTTTTTTTTTGCAGTGCTTAAATGCATTAAACAGTGTTAGGTTGGATCTGTATAATGTAGTTTAGCTTGTATCCAAGCAATTTGGAAGGTTAATAATTTTCTTAGTTGCATTTGTAAGTTTTATTGTAAATAGTTTTATTTATGCTCAAGTTCTGTTTTGAATAAGACTGTAATTTTGGAAATGTGGTGCTAGTGTACTTTTCCTCCGTATAATTTGTATGGCCCTGAGTGGAAATAGTGCCTAGTTACCACACTTGTAAATATGGCTGTAGATAGGGTTTGTATGATTTCTTTGGTGACTATCAAATGGATGCCCTAGGTGAGCCAGAGCAGGCCCAGTTGGGGCAGTCTTGAAGTAAATTTTCCATAATTTGCAGGGGAACAAAGATTTGAGCGAAATTATTTTTGTAGAATTTAAAGGAAGGTCTTAGGAATTCTTGGAGGTCAAGAAAGAGTTCTGGAAGTTCATATGGTGAGAGCATTCTTTGACAGTTTTCAAACAGCTCTGTGAAACCTTGAAACCCTAGGGTCCTTATGCATTTTTGTACCTAGATAGTATACAGCCTAAACAGGCTTGAGACCACAAGATTCTTGGAGGTGAGGGTAGGGAAGACACCATTCCTAAAGCAAGAACCTAGAACCTTGGTGGGTTTAGAAGGAAGAAGCATCATACCCCTGTTTCAATGACCTAATTAGGGCTCTAGGCTACTAGCCTTTCAAGCCAAGGAAGGAACCTTGAGGAAGCGATGGAGAGTTGAAGTATTGTGATTGCAGAAGGACCTTAGGTGGTTCATTTTGAAGTTCTTGAAACACTTTTAAACCCCTGCAAGAACCTTGAAGAATTTTGAGGTTGCTAGGCCTTTAGGGTAGATTAAGGGCCAAAGAAGAGAACATGATGAAGCATCAAGATTTGTTTGGAAAAAGGATAGCAAGTGGATAGAGGAGGGATTGGTCAGTCAACCAGGGGTTCCCAGGCAGAAGCAGGGACCTATAGGTAAGCTTGGTGGAGCAAGGCACCAAGGGGGTCTATTGAGGAAAGGCCAAGAGCAGGAATTAGCGAGTGATTCCTCCAATCCCAATCCCTCATCGACGGTGGTATTAGAGCCTGTATTAAAGATTTGGGAAAGCAGCTTATATGTCAAAAGTTGAGTCAAGGGGAGACTCCCGCCATGGTGACAAGTGCACGCTTAGCCAAGATGGTTGAAGAATGTAGAAGAGGACAACAAGTCCCTAAAAGAAAGAATAGAGCAATTGGAGAAGGCATTGAACAATGCAAGGTTGGAAGGAACAGTGCCAGAGGAAGAAGAGGTTGTAGAGGAGGACAAGGTCCCTGAACCTGACCCTGTTTTGGAGGAGGAGCCTTTCTTGAAGGCATTGAAAGCCCTGAGTGGAAAAGAACTTGAGGGCATATCGTTGTTCTGTGGAAAGATGGATCCTAATTTGGTCACGGACTGGATAGAAGGCATGGAGAATCACTTTGAATGTGATGGAGTAATTGAGGCACAGAAGGTGAAGGTTGCAAAATCAAGGCTGAGAGGATCAGCCCTGACATGGTGGAAATTTATTCAGACTGAAAGGGAGAAAGAAGGCAAGCAGCCCATATCAACTTGGAAAGGAATGGTTGCTAAGGTAAAGGAAGCATATATGCCAGATGATTATGAGATCCAACTTCACAAGAAGAGGCAGAGTCTAAGGCAGAAAGACCAAGATGTCAACACCTATACTAAAGAGTTTCAGAAGCTTTGCTTGAGATCAAATGTGATAGAAGATGAGAGCCTAAAAGTGGCTAGGTACCTTTATGGCTTGAAGTGGAACATTCAAGAAGAGATGGCTTTACTAAGTCCCAAGACAGTCCACCAATGTTATCAGCTGGCTATGAAGATTGAGGAAAGGAACAAAAGAAAGCATGATCAGTCCTCTAAGGGCAGAGGAAGAGTCAGAGATCAAAGAGGATAGCGGGGAGGTTACCAAGGTAGAGGTAATGATCAAAGAAACCAAGGAGAATCTAAGCTCACTGAGCATGGACGTGAAACATCATCAAGAGGAGGATTTAATAGAGGAAGAGGACCTCAAGGAGGTTCAAACAGAGGAAGAGGAGTAGGCAGAAGTAACTCCTACTTTGCTACCATGAAATGTTGTCATTGCAACCAGCTAGGTCACCCTGCTTATAGATGCCCGGAGAAAGCTTCTTCTTCAAGCAATGAAAAGAGAGTGGCCTATGCACAAGAGGACACCATGAGTGTCAAATCACCTGAGATCAGTCATATAGAATCAGAAGTAGGAGAAAATCTGATGTTTAATAGGGTTTTGATTAGACAACCGGTCAAAGAAGAACCCAAGCAAAGGAGAGCTTTGTTTAGAGCAAGGTGCAAGATATTTGGAAAGGTATGCAAGGTCATTGTAGATTCTGGTTCTACAGATAATATCATCTTTGAGGAGGTAGTAAAGAAGTTGAAATTGGAAACCAAACCCCACACTAACCCTTACAAAGTCACATGGTTGAACAAAGGGCAGAGTGTTCTAGTGAATGAGCAGGTAACAGTGGAATTTTCAATTGGAGGATATAAAGACAAGTTGGTTTGTGATGTACTACCCATGGATGCATGCCATCTTCTATTGGGCAGGCCATGGCAATATGACAAGAGGTGCTATATATCATGGGAAGGAGAACACCATTGAATTTAAGAAGGATGGAAGAACTTTCAAGCTGCAGTCATTGACAGAGGAAGATGAAGGGAAGTCCAAGGTGCCAAACATCATGTTGAGCAGTGGTAAGGAGTTTATCAGCAATCTACATCAAGGGGGTGAAGGTTATGTGGTCTTAATGTAGTCAAAAGATGAAGAAAAGGCTGAGAAGACAGTCATACCTGAAACAGTTCAAAGGCTGCTAGAAAAGTACAAGGAAATTGTCAGTGATGGTACACCAGCAACTCTACCACCAAGGAGAGCTATAAGCCATCAAATTGATTTCATACCTGGAGCTTCCTTACCTAACAAAGTAGCATACAAACTCACACCAGATCAGAATCTTGAAGTGGCTAGACAAGTGAAGGAGTTGTTGGATCAAGGCTTGATTCAAAAGAGTATTAGTCCATGTGCAGTCCCAGTGGTTTTGGCAACAAAAAAAGGTGGTAAGTGGAGATTATGCACTAATTCTAGAGCAATTAATAGAATCACAATTAGGTATAGGTTTCCTATTCCTAGAATTGAAGACTTGATGGATTGTCTTGGAGGTGCAAAATTCTTCACCAAGTTGGATCTTAAGAGCGGGTATCATCAAATCAGAATCAAGGAGGGTGATGAATGGAAGACAACTTTTAAGACAAATGATGGCTTGTATGAGTGGAAAGTGATGCCATTTGGCCTCTCAAATTCCCCTAGCACGTTCATGAGACTAATGAATGAATGCTTAAGGATTTCACAGGAATCTTTGTAGTAGTCTACCTTGATGATATACTGATTTTCAGTAAGACAACAGAAGAACATTTGAAGCATGTGGAGATGGTACTTAAAAGGCTGCAAGAAGAATAGTTGGCAATTAACCTTGAGAAGTGTGAGTTCTTCAAACAAGAACTTGTGTATCTAGGCTTTGTAGTATCCCAAGGAACCTTGAAGATGGATCCAAGCAAGGTGGAAACCATCCTAACTGGCCTACACCAACCACAAGAACAGAGGTAAGGAGCCATGGTTTGCTCACTTTATAGGAAATTCATGGGAATTTTAGTGGTATATGTGCACCAGTCCTAGATACTATTAAAGGTGGTATAAAAACAAAGTTTAAGTGGACTCAAGAGGCTGATAAAGGATTTGAAAAGCTGAAACAAGAAGTGGCAACTCAACCAATTTTGTTATTGCCTAGTTTTGATAAGTTATTCATAGTTGAGTGTGATGCAAGTGGAGTAGCAGTAGGAGGAGTACTTAGTCAAGAAGGTAGGCCTATAGCCTTCTTTAGTGAAAAGCTCAATGAAGCCAAGCAAAAATACTCCACCTATGATCTTGAGTTATATGCTTTAGTGCAGTCCCTTAGGAAGTGGAGGCATTATTTGTTGCCCAAAGAGTTTGTGGTCTTCATGATAACCAGGCACTCAGTTACATCAACACCCAAGAGAAGCTGAGTAATAGACACTTGAAATGGATGGAATACATTCAAGCTTTCACTTTTACCATCAAGCACAAGAAGGGACAAATGAATAAGGTGGTAGATGCATTAAGCAGGAGAATGTTGACAGTGCAGGAAATACAGCTGAAGAGCATTGGATTAGAGAGTTTCAAAGAACTCTATGGTGATGATGAAGACTTTTCAGAAGCCTACAAGGTATGCTCTGATTTTGAGAATCACTTTCATAGTCAGTATGTTGAGTATACATTGCAAAATGGACTATTATTTAAGGGCAATCTGTTATGTGTCCCAAGAGGATCAATGAGGGAAAATCTAATCCAAGAGAAACATAATGGAAGTCTTAGTGGGAATTTTGAAATAAATAAAACTTTAGAGTTGGTACAAAGGTTCTATTACTGGCCTAAGTTGGCAAGAGATGTTAGGAAATATGTGGAGCAGTGTGTAGTTTGCATGAAAGCCAAAGGTGGAGCTAGTAATGAAGGTTTGTATCAACATTTGCCCATTCCCAATAGACCATGGGAGTGTGTTAGTATGGATTTTGTGGTAGGACTCCCAAAGACTAAGGCAGGGTTTGACAATATTTATGTAGTTGTGGATAGATCTAGCAAGATGAGTCACTTTATCCCTTGCAAGACTACACATGATGCTAGCTACATTGCCCATATTTTCTTCAGGGAAGTTGTAAGAATCCATGGATTGCCATTGAGCATTGTATCAGACAGGGATGTGAAATTCATGAGCCATTTTTGGAAGACTCTATGGAGCAGATTGGGAACAAATATGTCTTTTGGATCAGCTTACCATCCTCAAACCGATGGTAAAACAGAGGTGGTTAACAGAGTGCTAGGTAATCTTCTGAGGTGCTTGACTAAAGAATATGGATAGACATGGGATATGGTGATTTCTCAAGCTGAATATGCCTATAATGATAGTGTTAATAGAACTACAGGGAAAAGTCCATTTGAAGTGGTGTATGGGATGCACACAAGAGGCATTTGTGAACTCAGAGACCCTAGATCAATGGAGAATAGGAGTGGACATGCAAAAGACTTCAGTCAGACCATGAAGGAGATTCAGGAGCAGGTTAAGAAGACAATCACAACAGCAACACAGAAATTAAAAGATAAAGTTGATGTGTCAAGAAGAGATGTACAATTTGTAGTAGGTGATAATGTTATGGTCCATCTTAACAAATCGAGGTTGCAGAAGGGAATATCAACCAAAATGTAGATGAAAAGAGTGGGACCATGCAAGGTGTTAGCCAAGTATGGGAAGAATGCATACAAGGTAGAATTACCATCTGATTTGGGCATATCTCCAGTATTTAATGTTGTTGATATGATCAGGTATAAGGGGACAGTCAGCGATGAAGTTTAGAACAGCCAGGAGATCTTTAAGGATATTAGTAATATACCCCTTCCTAATCAAGAGAAACCTCAGGAAGAGAAGATCTTGGAGTCCAGGGTGAAGAAGACCACAAGACACAAGGTGTACATGGAACACCTCATTAAGTGGAAGACCAAGCTTGAATCTGAGGCTACTTGGGTGGATGAAGTTGATTTTAAAAAGCAGGGCATTGACCTGTCCTTACTCTCTCCTTCCAATATTTCATGTTTGAGCTGAGAGGGGGAGGATGGTGCAGGACCACCTGGCAAAGTTTAGCTTTGTTGAAGTTTTGTTGGAAATCCTAATTTTTGGTGTGTTAAGTTGAGTTTATGTTGACCATCTTTCTTGGTTGCTATTGTTTTGAATAAAACTTGACCTTTCCATGATCAATGGATTGGAAGGTGGCAATTTGGAGTGGGTTTTGAAGCCCAACTTGTCATCTTTTCCAATCTAGCCAAGGTGTTTGAAAACACATGAGGTTTTATAAATTGAATCTTTAGGTCATTTTTGTGTTCAAATAATGCACCTAAGTTGTTGTGGAAGCATATTTAAGGGATGCCACAACATTTTGGTTGGTTGGAAGTTATTTGGTATAGACTGTTTTCTCATAAATTAAAGAAGAACAATGTTTTAGCAAATATCTTCTGGTTTTTGTTTTTTTTGCAGTGCTTAAATGCATTAAACAGTGTTAGATTGGATCTGTATAATGTATTTTAGCTTGTATCCAATCAATTTCGAAGGCTAAGAAGTTTCTTAGTTGCATTTGTAAGTTTTATTGTAAATAGTTTTATTTCTGCTCAAGTTCTATTTTGAATAAGACTGTAATTTTGGAAATGTGGTGCTAGTGTACTTTTCCTCCATACAATCTATACGGCCTTGAGTGGAAATAGTGCCTAGTTACCACACTTGTAAATATTTTTGTAGATAGGGTTTGTGTGAGTTCTTTGGTGGCTAGCAAATGGATGCCCTAGGTGAGCCAGAGCAGGCCCGGTTGGGGTAGTCTTGAAGTAAATTTTACGTAATTTGCAGAGGAACAAAGATCTAAGTGAAATTATTTTTGTAGAATTTAAAGGAAGTTCTTAGGAATTCTTGGAGGTTAGGAAAGAGTTCTGGCAGTCCATATGGTGAGAGCATTCTTTGACAGTTTTGAAATAGCTCTATGAAACCTTGAAAACCCTAGGGTCCTTATGCATTTTTGTACCTGGATAGTATACAGCCTAAATAGGCTTGAGATCACAAGATTCTTGGAGGTGAGGGAAGGGAAGACACCATTCCTAAAGCAAGAACCTATAACCTTGGTGGGTTTAGAAGGAAGAAGCATCATACCCCTATTTCAGTGACCTAATTAGGGCTCTAGGCTACTAGCCTTTCAAGCCAAGGAAGAAACCTTGAGGAAGCGATGGAGATTTGAAGTATTGTGGTTGCAGAAGGACCTTAGGTGGTTCATTTTGAAGTTCTTGAAACACTTTTAAACCGCTGGAAGAACCTTGAAAAAGTTTGAGGTTGCTAGGCCTTTAGGGTATATTAAGGGCCAAAGGAGAGAACATGATGAAGCATCAAGATTTGTTTGGAAAAAGGACAGCAAGTGGATAGAGGAGGGATTGGTTAGTCAACCAGGGGTTCCTAGGTAGAAGCAAGAACCTATAGGTTAGCTTGGTGGAGCAAGGCACCAAGGGGGTCTATTGAGGAAAGGCCAAGCAGGAATTAGTGAGTGATTCCTCCAATCCCAATCCCTATTAGAGGTAGGGGAATAGGTGTCCCTTATCACAAGGTGGATGAGATCACGGGGGAAAGAATATGGGATCACAACAAGAACAATGGAGGTGGTTTCACATGAATTGAATATAAGGTGCAAAAGTTATTCAAGAAATAAACTAAATGGAAAAACTAGTCACATGAAGGGATAATTAAGAATTTAATTATTGGAGCAATCATATTGAAAATGAAAAGATGGAGATAGATTATGTGTGAAGGAAGCTTACAAGAAGGGGTAGAGACATATGAAAGGGGGAAAAAGGAATCAAGGATAAGGAAACATGCCCTAGGAAGCGATTGAGGCATGTGTGGAGATAGTAAAATGACACATGAAAATATGAACAAGCTAAAGGGATAGCGAAAATAGGTTAGAAAATTAGTCAAAATGGAAAAACTAGGAAAAATAGTAAAGTAAGTGTAAAAAGAAAAAAAAAATTATAGATATAATATATATTATTACCCTATTAAAAACTATGTTTCATGTCATTGAAGGCTTTTACTATAACCAAGGTAAAAGGAAATGAGATAGGACATGGTCTCCTAGAAAGAATCTTTTTATTCAAACATCATCAAAAAATAATCATCAACAAAGTGTTTGTTAATAAATTGAGTGGAAGATGGAAGGGAAATAACCTTCACTAGGGTAAGAAAGGTTTTATGATCAAGTATGCAGCCAAAGGATTTTGTAGCATAGAAATATAGAGGAGCCAAAAATAAACCCTATTTGATAAAGTGAAAAATACCAATGGTTTTAGAGACCTTATTATTGAGGGTCAAGTAAGTGGATGCATAAAAAAAAAAAATTGGAAAACCTAGAGAAAAAAGTTGTTGAAACTTAGAGCATTGAGAATGGCAAGAATCGATGACCAAATAATGTATTTGTATGATTTCTAAAGATTAAGCTTCAAAAAGAATTTGTTGTGTATAGGCCCTAGCCCATTCCATCTATTTCTAAATGGTATTATAATCATCCAAGATATAAATTTTTTTTATGAAACAAGTTTTCTTATGTTGAACAATGGAAGTAAGGAGGTCGTGAATACATAAAACATAAGATTTGCAAAAAAATTATATGAAGCATTCAAAAAAGATGGGGCTAGCAACTTATGATAAGACTTGGGTCTCCATCCTTGGGAGAAAAAAATTATAACACCACAATTGTCAAAGACTCCAATGAATAATTAATTATTACATATTTATAAACTTAAAGTAGGTCAAGTTCCCTAAAGTTCCAAAAACTTATAGGGAAAGCCATATAATTGTGGCATTTTCATTAACAATACTCATTAGTGCTTCGTATAGCTCTTCCAAAGTAATTTGAGCATTACAAGACTTATTGGCAATAGGGTTGAGCCAAGTTGACACTACCTCCACACATTGCTAAAATGCATAACAACACTTATGTAACTCATCCTAAGTTTGAAAAACTAGATCATAGCTTTTTAGAAAGCCTTACAATATTTGAGGGAGCATAGAAATCCTCTTAGTAGTAGTCTTAATCATCTTAATATGAAAACTATCTTGTTTGAAATAGAGACATTTGAAGTAGTCCTTCAAAGATTTATCTCCCACCTTAATCTAGTAGAAGCAAGCTTAGAATTGAGGCCCTTTTGCATCATTAAGTGTTAGCAAACTATTATTGTTGAAAGGATAAACTTCAAGACACAAAAAATGTGAGCAAAATTTTTAGCAATAGAGGCATAGGCTCACTTGTGAACATGGACAACTCTCTTTCGAAACCCATGAAGGAAACCTATTGTGCAAACAATCACATAACTACACCAAGCAATCCAACTAGCAACATCTAGGGAAAACATGGCTCTAAATGGAAAACCTTGATGATGAATTTGACAATCCCCTAATAATGAAGAGCAATATGTTCAAGTATACTTACATAAATATAATTTCCTTTATAGTTGTAGAAGACATTTATGAAAATAAAAGCTAAAATATTTTGGATTACCAAATCAATTAAAATATTATTACATAAAAATCCAATTAGAAAAGAAATTAACATTCTAAAATATGTCAAAAGTGTCATATTACAATTATAGTATTAAAAAAATATAAATATTTTAAGATTTAAGCTAAAAAATTGAAATTACCTTAGACTAAACTTATAGTTATGCAACTAGTTGAAAAAATAAGCTTTTTTTCAAAGTATACTAACTTGTTAGTATCTATTCTAATAATATGTTATAGATGCAAGTCCAAGTGAATAAAGCAAGTTTGGAGGTTGCTAGTCTACAAATTTTAATTAAGAATCAGTCCAATGTACCTTACATGGTTGCTCAGGTTCCTCCTTCCCCTACTAGCAAGGATGCTTCTTTGCAACAAGGACATACCTCTCCATCATGTGGAAGTCAATGTGCTTGTAGTCATAGCTCTAAGCAAGGCCAATATGGATACCCAGTTTATCTATGTCCTTGACAATGAGAAGAGACCCTTTCATCATATGGGCATTCCTTTGCTTCTTAGTGTGGCCATGCTAGCTAGCTAGACAATGGAAAATTTCCTTTCTTGGACCTTGCCATTTCACTTGCATGTAATACTACTTTGCAAGATGGAGATAAAGAAAAAAATTCTATCATATACTGGGAGGCCAATGCTAATATCCAAGACCTCCTAGATGTGTGGGTCCCTCCACTTGATTGCTATCCCCCTCCATCTCCTACTAACACAACCTTGATAGGTTAGAGATTTGACCACTTTCTTTTCATTTCTTTTTTGACTTCAGCAATACTCTTTTCCAAATGTAATTTACATTTTATGTGAATTATGTATTATATTTTTGATATATTAATATTAAAATTTAACACTCTTCATAAAAAAATATAATAATAATCTAAATTAAACTTTGTTTCCCATCTCTAGTTATATAGTTTCTAAAAAATAAAGAAAAAGAAAGAAAGAAGAAAGAAGCCTATTTAGAATTTTCTAATAACAAATCATTTGTAGATGCTTTCAAAAATGGCAATATCACATAACTTTTTGTTTGCAGCATTCCATGCCATAATACCACTCACACTCTACTCATGTATTCGATATTTTTCTGCCACCCTTTTGCCTATAAAATCATCATATTCTTCTAACACTTTGTAATTGTGGGTTTCATTGTGTATAGCTCGAATAGATCAAATGATGAAAGCAGTGGTATTGTTAATGGTTTTGCTGATGGCCGTGGAGGCCACCATTGGCTCTCCAGGGAGAAAGTTGGGTGCTTTGGTAATGGATTCACAAGTCAATAACAAAAACATTACTGGGAGAATTCTTCGTAGAACTTATATCAGTTATGATTCTCTTGATCGTGGTGGAGTTCCCTGCAAGGATAAAAACAGCTGCCGTGCCAGACAGGCCAATCCCTATCGCAGGCCCTGCACTAAACAAAACCGCTGTGCAAGAGATACCAGTAACTTTAAGCCTACATCAAGGCATGGCTCTTGATTTGGATGATACTAAGATTGACTGGCTTTAATGTACAATTGTCTTTCATACAAAATAAAGTATTGCAGTGTTTTTCTGTCAATTTGATTGATGGCGATTTTCTTTTTCATTTGTATTGTTTTATGTTTTAAATTTATAAGCAAATATTTTATAATCAGATAATGTTTAATTTCTTTAAGAAAAAAATTTAGCACTAACTATTGATTGTTTAATCCAGCCACATGCAATTAGAATTTGCAGCGTATTCATGCACAAACACATACGCTCTAACATATTAACATACATAGATAACTACCTATTCATATATATATATAACACTACGAATATATTGAAAATCTTGGCAATTGAACATTAGTTTGCCTTTATCCATTGAGGCTGATTTGAATCTTCTCTCAGATTAATGCTGTTTTTTTGACTGGACTTCAGATTTCATTTTAGACATTTTCAATAGAAAACCCACCTCGACAAAACTCTCGGACAATCTTATATATATATATAACACTACGAATATATTGAAAATCTTGACAATTGAACATTAGTTTGTCTTTATCCATTGAGGCCGATTTGAATCTTCTCTCAGGTTAATGTTGTTATTTTGACTGGACTTCATATTTCATTTTAGACATTTTCAATAAAAAACCCACCTCGACAAAACTCTCGGACAATCTTTCTTTTAAAGAGATAAAGAAGATCCAACAAATATATGGGCAGTGTCGGTATAAAGGCTGTTAAAGGTCGTCATATATTTTTAACTCGGATTTTTAATTTCAGATCTTGGAAGGAGACAAAACATACAACTAATATGCAAAACAACCCACTGGTAAAATAAGCAACCGATTCGGATCTATGAGCTAGTTTGTGCAACAAAACACTCAGTTGGAATAGGCATGAAGTTATATCCTCCTTATTAAAGCAAGAGAAAATGGCATACACTAACAATATGATAGTCACTGAGTTGTTTAACATTCTCTGGGACTTCTCTTAGATTACACATCAGAATTCAGATAGAAGAAAAAAGACCCGAATTTTTGGGTCTTTTTTGTTGTTGAAGCATTATGGATGCAATTGGAAATTTTTCTGCAGTTAGCTTGCTACTGGTTATCTTAATGGCAGCCATGAATGACACTGTAAGCACTGATTTAAGGCCATTGATGTGTGGAATGCATTGAATTCTTATTCTCCAAAGTGCAATGGAAAGATTGGAGATTGTTTTCCAGAGGAAGAAATGTCAATGGGCAGTGAGATAAACAAAAGAATCATGCACTAGGATTACAAGGTGTGCAAGGGACACCAGCTGAGAGACCCTCAAATTGGTCTCAACTACTTATCATAGTTTATCAACTATTCGATTTTGGGTATGTTAGATCTGCTTTCAAGATCATTATCTGGGATGTTATGTTATGTAGCATTGTGAACAGAAAACTATATAAATCAATGATAAGAACTATTATTTCTACAATTTTGTGTTGATATGCTTGGGATTGTTGTGTTGGATTTAAAATTACCCAGCTTTACTAACACGAAGGTTACCTATTTGTGTGGATGATTGATTGTAAGGAATGAGAGATATGGATATGTTCTTTTATTTTGTTTCAGATGTGTTAATATTTTGTTTCAGGTGTGTAATCTTAGAACAGTGTCTAGGGCCTTTATTTGGAGGTCCATAAAAATTCAATTCATATAATATTTGCATATTTATTATGTATATTAGTTCATAGTTTTTTATTTTGAGTTTTAATTTTTAGATAGATTAATTTTTTAAATATTGTTTTTTTATTGGAAGAAGTGGTTTTATGTTGACAAACTAAAAAGTAAAAAATTATGAAAAAATTATGTTATATTTTTATCTATATGATATGTCTATATCAATATTATAGTCATATTTCTATCATCACAAACATTATACATCTTAACAATGCAAATTTAACTTTTGTACTAATACAAGGATAAAATTAAAGTTGACAACTTAAAGAATTTTTTATATATATTATGAAAAGTTGTTTATTTTGTTGCTTTCAAACCATTATAGTCTATTTAATAAGCTAGCATAGTCATATTGCCATTTTCTATAGGATAAACAATAAATCTAAAGGAAAGGAATATGTATGTATTAGATTGGATGTATAGTGGTAAAATTAAGTTGGTAATTTAAAAATTTTGTTCATGCCATTACAATGTATTTAAGAAATTGATATATTTATATAATTTTTTGTTATAGGGATAAATAGTAAGTTAAAACATTTAATAAAAGAATATGTATGTATTAGATTGAATGTATAGTCATAAAATTGAAGTTGATAATTTAGAGATATTTTTTATTCAATGCTACAAGTTTCTTACTTTCTTTGTTTCATGTCATTACTGATTATTTAATAAGATAGCAATATTCATATAGCCTTTTTCTATAGAGATAAACAATAAATCAAACAAAATAAATAAATAGCTTTAAAACATAACAAAAATTAAGTTTTTATCTTTTATCAAATATATATTTTGTTATTTTCACTAAATAAATATTCAACCATGAAAATATTAGGCCTAAGTAATCAATATTCTAATTTAGTTAACAAAAACTATGAAAATAAAAGCTCAAGGTTAAATACATTGTAGAAACCACTTCAAAATGATGTATATGTATGATAAATGATGAATGAACTATTTGAATATGTTAAACTAATTATGACATGTTCCCTAGAGGTGCGCCTATGCTCTCCAACTATCATATCCCTCAAGGAATTGAAAGGAGCTCATGTAATCATTTGATTTCCAATACATAACATGATCTATGATATCACACCACCTAAGAAGGTTTATTGTGTGTAATTTTTTTTTCCATTTACATCTAACATGATCACAAGGTCATCCTCCCATAAACCTACCTCTTTCATGAACTCATCTAATTCCCTTCTCTTGGTAGGTAGCCTATATTCATAGTTTATCTTTCCTTCTACAAATTCAATGTTTCTTGTTGCTAGCTAAGTCTAATGGGTTTGGTAGACATGTGAAGGTTGAATTGGATTCAAGGATTAAAAATTTAAGTGCAATGTTGTCAAAAGGAAATGTATTTTTTTATGATTAGAAATTTTATGCAATTATGCAAGCATTAAAGAAGTGGAGATGATCTTTGTCATCAAAACAATTTATTTTGTATACCAACCATCAAGCATTTCAATATCTCAATAGTCAAACTAGATTAAGTGTTTGACATATTAAATTGATTAAATTTCTATAGAGTTATTCTTATGTACTAACACATATAAGTAGAAAGCTTAATAGGTTAGTGGATGTACTAAGAAGAAGAAATAATTTGTTAATGGAAATGAGAAATTAAAATGTTAGTTTTGATGAATTAAAATATTTGTATAAGGATGATATTGATTTTACTGAAGCATGGAAATCATGCAGGTTATCAATGAAGTTAGGATAAAATTGTTGGATTACTTGAATCAAGAATATTTATTGTTCAAAGGTAATTAGTTATGTATTTTGAAGAGTTCAATGAGAACAAACATGATCACGGAGAAAAATTATGGTGAATTGATGGGTCATTTTGTAGTTGATAAGATATGTGTGTTGGTTAGTAGGAAAATATTTTTGACCACATCTATACATATAAAGAAATAAAAAGGTATGTGCAAAATTGTAGGATTTTTCAAATGGAAAATGAGGTGGTTAGAATGTTGGTTTGTAAAAGTAATTATTGTTGGATAAAATATCAATATTTAGTATAAAAATTAATCATCAAATCCCCATTCATGTTATGATACTAATTGGTGAGAGACAAGGCTTAGACTACTGCAATATGAAAATATGAAAAAATGTATGCAAATCTAAAATTAAGTTTCCTTAATATTGAATTAAGTGATTAAATATATTTATTAACCATCCCAAAATTGATTTCAATTATAAAAAAACCTCATGAGGAAGTTGGGTTCCCAAAACCACTATAATAACCAAGAGGCTTTACCCCTATAAATAGTAACTAGCTTTTGTGAATAATTTTTATTTCCCCCAATAAATAAAAGGTATCACTTTAGTGAAACCCTAATGGTAAAAAATAATTATCACTATGGGTGAAAGCTTAATCCCTTATGAATGATTTATAAATAATATTAGGAGTAATTAATACATAGTATTTACAAGGTTGATGACACCTCAATCCTAACAATTATTGTAGTGTAATACATAGTATTTACATTTTCACACTTGTTTGGACC
>VDFB02325541.1:296259-345785 GCA_007258455.2 Sequoia sempervirens
AGAAAATGGGGAAATTATACTAAAAGTGTAAAATAAAAAAGAAAACATATGCAAGGAGAAGAGAGAAACTCTAAACTAAAATTCTACATCTAAGGAGAAAAAGAAGTAAGATGATGAAAATTCTAATAGATCACTAGGAAACTCACTAAAAAATTTGGTGGAGCTATATCATGATATTTCTGTGAGGAAAATTGTGACAATATGAGAATGGGGGAAACTAGTACAATGACCTAGGGGTATTGGTGATCTACCTTTGAATGAATATAAAACTTCCAAGAATTTCTATCTCCATGTGCTAATCAATTTCTAAAACTATCATTCCTTCTTACTCTACTCTAATTCTTCTATAAATCAACTAAAAGATAATTTTTTGCTAATGAAACCTTTCAAGATGGTTGGGTCAAAGGGGAAACTACTGTAGTTAGACCCTTATTTAGTAATTCAAACATAAATTTTAATGGTATTGATAATGAAATAATAAATTAAAATCAAATATGAAGGTATACTTGCTAATGATTTTTTTTGAAACCCCCATATGCTTACCAATTAGGAGATGCAAGGAAAAAAATAGGATGAGAGGAACATGACGTACAAGAAGGATGAAATGGGGCTAAAGAGGGATGAATTAAGGAATACAAAATAAAAATTAGGGATAATCAAGAATAATTTGAAGCAAAAATGGATAAGAGGAGTAGCAAATGGAATCATCAATTAATAAGGATGATATAGGGTAAAAGAAGGATGAATTAAGGATGTAAAACAAAAAAATTAAGGAAAATTAAAAATAATTTGAAGGTAAATTGGATAAGAGAAACAAGGAATGGTATCACACAAGCTATTCCCTATCTCACAAATGATGCACGAATAGGATCCCTTGGTGAAGATGCTACAATACTTAAAGGCTCTAAAGATTCAAACAATTGATGAGAAAACTCTAAATTATAATAGTACGGTCTAGTGATGTAAGTGTGTCTCCATTATATGAGATCTCCAAATGAGGGTCTAAAAAGGCTCCTTTTATAAAATTATGGAGGGAGTTTATTTCATTATTTTGAGAAGGAATCATTCGAATTGACCTTAGCCAACCTAGGATAAAGAATCATTAAAATTTTGTAACTAAGAGAGGGTGGGATATGTGGGCCCCGTGAGAGGTAGGGGAATAGGTGTCCCTTATCACAAGGTGGATGAGATCAAAGGGGAAAGAATATGGGATCACAACAAGAACAATGGAGGTGGTTTCACATGAATTGAATATAAGGTGCAAAAGTTATTCAAGAAATAAACTAAATGGAAAAACTAGTCACATGAAGGGATAATTAAGAATTTAATTATTGGAGCAATCATATTGAAAATGAAAAGATGGAGATAGATTATGTGTGAAGGAAGCTTACAAGAAGGGGTAGAGACATATGAAATGGGGAAAAAGGAATCAAGGATAAGGAAACATGCCCTAGGAAGCGATTGAGGCATGTGTGGAGATAGTAAAATGACACATGAAAATATGAACAAGCTAAAGGGATAGCGAAAATAGGTTAGAAAATCAGTCAAAATGGAAAAACTAGGAAAAATAGTAAAGTAAGTGTAAAACGAAAAAAAAAATTATAGATATAATATATATTATTACCCTATTAAAAACTATGTTTCATGTCATTGAAGGCTTTTACTATAACCAAGGTAAAAGGAAATGAGATAGGACATGGTCTCCTAGAAAGAATCTTTTTATTCAAACATCATCAAAAAATAATCATCAACAAAGTGTTTGTTAATAAATTGAGTGGAAGATGGAAGGGAAATAACCTTCACTAGGGTAAGAAAGGTTTTATGATCAAGTATGCAGCCAAAGGATTTTGTAGCATAGAAATATAGAGGAGCCAAAAATAAACCCTATTTGATAAAGTGAAAAATACCAATGGTTTTAGAGACCTTATTATTGAGGGTCAAGTAAGTGGATGCATAAAAAAAAAAAATTGGAAAACCTAGAGAAAAAAGTTGTTGAAACTTAGAGCATTGAGAATGGCAAGAATCGATGACCAAATAATGTATTTGTATGATTTCTAAAGATTGAGCTTTAAAAAGAATTTGTTGTGTATAGGCTCTAGCCCATTCCATCTATTTCTAAATGGTATTATAATCATCCAAGATATAATTTTTTTTTATGAAACAAGTTTTCTTATGTTGAACAATGGAAGTAAGGAGGTCGTGAATACATAAAACATAAGATTTGCAAAAAAATTATATGAAGCATTCAAAAAAGATGGGGCTAGCAACTTATGATAAGACTTGGGTCTCCATCCTTGGGAGAAAAAAATTATAACACCACAATTGTCAAAGACTCCAATGAATAATTAATTATTACATATTTATAAACTTAAAGTAGGTCAAGTTCCCTAAAGTTCCAAAAACTTATAGGGAAAGCCATATAATTGTGGCATTTTCATTAACAATACTCATTAGTGCTTCATATAGCTCTTCCAAAGTAATTTGAGCATTACAAGACTTATTGGCAATAGGGTTGAGCCAAGTTGACACTACCTCCACACATTGCTAAAATGCATAACAACACTTATGTAACTCATCCTAAGTTTGAAAAACTAGATCATAGCTTTTTAGAAAGCCTTACAATATTTGAGGGAGCATAGAAATCCTCTTAGTAGTAGTCTTAATCATCTTAATATGAAAACTATCTTGTTTGAAATAGAGACATTTGAAGTAGTCCTTCAAAGATTTATCTCCCACCTTAATCTAGTAGAAGCAAGCTTAGAATTGAGGCCCTTTTGCATCATTAAGTGTTAGCAAACTATTATTGTTGAAAGGATAAACTTCAAGACACAAAAAATGTGAGCAAAATTTTTAGCAATAGAGGCATAGGCTCACTTGTGAACATGGACAACTCTCTTTCGAAACCCATGAAGGAAACCTATTGTGCAAACAATCACATAACTACACCAAGCAATCCAACTAGCAACATCTAGGGAAAACATGGCTCTAAATGGAAAACCTTGATGATGAATTTGACAATCCCCTAATAATGAAGAGCAATATGTTCAAGTATACTTACATAAATATAATTTCCTTTATAGTTGTAGAAGACATTTATGAAAATAAAAGCTAAAATATTTTGGATTACCAAATCAATTAAAATATTATTACATAAAAATCCAATTAGAAAAGAAATTAACATTCTAAAATATGTCAAAAGTGTCATATTACAATTATAGTATTAAAAAAATATAAATATTTTAAGATTTAAGCTAAAAAATTGAAATTACCTTAGACTAAACTTATAGTTATGCAACTAGTTGAAAAAATAAGCTTTTTTTCAAAGTATACTAACTTGTTAGTATCTATTCTAATAATATGTTATAGATGCAAGTCCAAGTGAATAAAGCAAGTTTGGAGGTTGCTAGTCTACAAATTTTAATTAAGAATCAGTCCAATGTACCTTACATGGTTGCTCAGGTTCCTCCTTCCCCTACTAGCAAGGATGCTTCTTTGCAACAAGGACATACCTCTCCATCATGTGGAAGTCAATGTGCTTGTAGTCATAGCTCTAAGCAAGGCCAATATGGATACCCAGTTTATCTATGTCCTTGACAATGAGAAGAGACCCTTTCATCATATGGGCATTCCTTTGCTTCTTAGTGTGGCCATGCTAGCTAGCTAGACAATGGAAAATTTCCTTTCTTGGACCTTGCCATTTCACTTGCATGTGATACTACTTTGCAAGATGGAGATAAAGAAAAAAATTCTATCATATACTGGGAGGCCAATGCTAATATCCAAGACCTCCTAGATGTGTGGGTTCCTCCACTTGATTGCTATCCCCCTCCATCTCCTACTAACACAACCTTGATAGGTTAGAGATTTGACCATTTTCTTTTCATTTCTTTTTTGACTTCAGCAATACTCTTTTCCAAATGTAATTTACATTTTATGTGAATTATGTATTATATTTTTGATATATTAATATTAAATTTAACACTCTTCATAAAAAAATATAATAATAATCTAAATTAAACTTTGCTTCCCATCTCTAGTTATATAGTTTCTAAAAATAAATAAAAAGAAAGAAAGAAGAAAGAAGCCTATTTAGAATTTTCTAATAACAAATCATCTGTAGATGCTTTCAAAAATGGCAATATCACATAACTTTTTGTTTTCACCATTCCATGCCATAATTCCACTCACACTCTACTCATGTATTCGATATTTTTCTGCCACCCTTTTGCCTATAAAATCATCATATTCTTCTAACACTTTGTAATTGTGGGTTTCATTGTGTATAGCTCGAATAGATCAAATGATGAAAGCAGTGGTATTGTTAATGGTTTTGCTGATGGCCTTGGAGGCCACCATTGGCTCTCCAGGGAGAAAGTTGGGTGCTTTGGTAATGGATTCACAAGTCAATAACAAAAACATTACTGGGAGAATTCTTCGTAGAACTTATATCAGTTATGATTCTCTTGATCGTGGTGGAGTTCCCTGCAAGGATAAAAACAGCTGCCGTGCCAGACAGGCCAATCCCTATCGCAGGCCCTGCACTAAACAAAACCGCTGTGCAAGAGATACCAGTAACTTTAAGCCTACATCAAGGCATGGCTCTTGATTTGGATGATACTAAGATTGACTGGCTTTAATGTACAATTGTCTTTCATACAAAATAAAGTATTGCAGTGTTTTTCTGTCAATTTGATTGATGGCGATTTTCTTTTTCATTTGTATTGTTTTATGTTTTAAATTTATAAGCAAATATTTTATAATCAGATAATGTTTAATTTCTTTAAGAAAAAAATTTAGCACTAACTATTGATTGTTTAATCCAGCCACATGCAATTAGAATTTGCAGCGTATTCATGCACAAACACATACGCTCTAACATATTAACATACATAGATAACTACCTATTCATATATATATATAACACTACGAATATATTGAAAATCTTGGCAATTGAACATTAGTTTGCCTTTATCCATTGAGGCTGATTTGAATCTTCTCTCAGGTTAATGCTGTTTTTTTGACTGACTTCAGATTTCATTTTAGACATTTTCAATAGAAAACCCACCTCGACAAAACTCTCGGACAATCTTATATATATATAACACTACGAATATATTGAAAATCTTGACAATTGAACATTAGTTTGTCTTTATCCATTGAGGCCGATTTGAATCTTCTCTCAGGTTAATGCTGTTATTTTGACTGGACTTCATATTTCATTTTAGACATTTTCAATAAAAAACCCACCTCGACAAAACTCTCGGACAATCTTTCTTTTAAAGAGATAAAGAAGATCCAACAAATATATGGGCAGTGTCGGTATAAAGGCTGTTAAAGGTCGTCATATATTTTTAACTCGGATTTTTAATTTCAGATCTTGGAAGGAGACAAAACATACAACTAATATGCAAAACAACCCACTGGTAAAATAAGCAACCGATTCGGATCTATGAGCTAGTTTGTGCAACAAAACACTCAGTTGGAATAGGCATGAAGTTATATCCTCCTTATTAAAGCAAGAGAAAATGGCATACACTAACAATATGATAGTCACTGAGTTGTTTAACATTCTCTGGGACTTCTCTTAGATTACATGATCACAAGGTCATCCTCCCATAAACCTACCTCTTTCATGAACTCATCTAATTCCCTTCTCTTGGTAGGTAGCCTATACCCATAGTTTACCTTTCCTTCTACAAATTCAATGTTTCTTGTTGCTAGCTAAGTCTAATGGGTTTGGTAGACATGTGAAGGTTGAATTGGATTCAAGGATTAAAAATTTAAGTGCAATGTTGTCAAAAGGAAATGTATTTTTTATGATTAGAAAGTTTATGAAATTATGCAAGCATTAAAGAAGTGGAGATGATCTTTGTCATCAAAACAATTTATTTTGTATACCAACCATCAAGCATTTCAATATCTCAATAGTCAAACTAGATTAAGTGTTTGACATATTAAATTGATTAAATTTCTATAGAGTTATTCTTATGTACTAACACATATAAGTAGAAAGCTTAATAGGTTAGTGGATGTACTAAGAAGAAGAAATAATTTGTTAATGGAAATGAGAAATTAAAATGTTAGTTTTGATGAATTAAAATATTTGTATAAGGATGATATTGATTTTACTGAAGCATGGAAATCATGCAGGTTATCAATGAAGTTAGGATAAAATTGTTGGATTACTTGAATCAAGAATATTTATTGTTCAAAGGTAATTAGTTATGTATTTTGAAGAGTTCAATGAGAACAAACATGATCACGGAGAAAAATTATGGTGAATTGATGGGTCATTTTGTAGTTGATAAGATATGTGTGTTGGTTAGTAGGAAAATATTTTTGACCACATCTATACATATAAAGAAATAAAAAGGTATGTGCAAAATTGTAGGATTTTTCAAATGGAAAATGAGGTGGTTAGAATGTTGGTTTGTAAAAGTAATTATTGTTGGATAAAATATCAATATTTACTATAAAAATTAATCATCAAATCCCCATTCATGTTATGATACTAATTGGTGAGAGACAAGGCTTAGACTACTGCAATATGAAAATATGAAAAAATGTATGCAAATCTAAAATTAAGTTTCCTTAATATTGAATTAAGTGATTAAATATATTTATTAACCATCCCAAAATTGATTTCAAGTATAAAAAAAACTCATGAGGAAGTTGGGTTCCCAAAACCACTATAATAACCAAGAGGCTTTACCCCTATAAATAGTAACTAGCTTTTGTAAATAATTTTTTATTTCCCCCAATAAATAAAAAGGTATCGCTTAAACCCTAATCGTAAAAAATAATTATCACTATGGGTGAAACCTTAATCCCTTATGAATGATTTATAAATAATATTAGGAGTAATTAATACATAGTATTTACAAGGTTGATGACACCTCAATCCTAACAATTATTGTAGTGTAATACATAGTATTTACATTTTCACACTTGTTTGGACCCTCGTTAAAATTGGGCTTCTTTATGCCCTATTTTCTCCTATTTTGCCTCCAAAGGCCTTATTAAATGCATTGTTTTGAGGATAATCCTGACATTTAATAAATGACAAATCATTATTCATTAATGTTTGAGGTTGTGTGTTCCAAATCTAGTGATTTAGGACTCATATGCCACCTTGGGCGTATGGGTCCCACCCTTGAGGCCTGATTTTAGACATTGCTTTGAACTTAACATTCCTTGAAGTTAGTGTCTCATGTTTAAAACACTGGGACTCATATGCCCCAATTGGCGTATGAGTCTCGCTTTAACTAGTACCTATTTTAAATCAAATTTTTGGTGGTATTTTATTATTCTAGATTTGATGTCATCTTGTAGTGTTGTAATTTTAAGAAATTTGGCTTAAACAAGTATAAATACTAGCTTATTTCACATAATTTCTCCTAGCAAGTTTTCAAGTCATCTAATATTTTCAAGAGAGCATTCAAGAGCATTCAAGATTTGAATATCAAGCATTTTGGAGCTACCTTCAAGATTCAAGCATCATGTCAAAGTCTTTATGCATCATGTGTGTTTTTGAGATAACATTTGTGATGCGGGTTTTCATGATTCAAGCAAGCATTCAAAGACATTATCTTATATCAAGATCAAGAGTCAAGATCCACATCCATTGGAGCCATTTCACACAAGATTTCAGCCTTTATTTCAAGGGTTTGGTGAGTTGCAACATTGTATTTCTTCATTCATCACTCCATGTTGTTTCATTTCATTTCAAGGTTTAATTACCAAAACAGGGTTTGACAAAGGAAAACCCTTATTCCCTAACACAACATTCTTCTCTCCTCATGTGTGATTATAGGTTTAGGTGAATTAGAGCTTGTACATCCTTTGAAGACAAAGTTGCAAGATTGAAGAAATTTTTTAAAGTTTTCAAGTTGTCATCTTCACGAAAACTCACCTACATGCCATAATTCAAAATTTCAAACTTGGAGGTTAGACAAGACAAAAGCTACAGAAGATCACTCAAGGCTATAAGAGTTTCATTCAAACTGTAATACTGGGACTAAATCGCCCCTTTGGGCGTATGAGTCCTAGTATACCACTTTTCACCAGTTTTCTATAGATCTTGATTTACCAATAGAATATTCTAGATTATGCCCAAATTCCTATAGCAGGACTAAATCGTCCAGCTTGGTGTATGGGTCCTAGTGCACTTAAAAAGAAGAATTTTGGAGTTGCAGATCTTGTTTGAAACCATTAGTTTACCGTGTTCCTTTTTTTTAATTTCTATTTATTCATTGGATTTAATGCTTTCAAGTTTCTAGGGTTTAATGCATTAGACTTTTCATTTCTCCAAGTAGAAGCTTCATTTTAATGGTGAACCCCCCATTTAATCACACCTAAGTAAACCCCCTTACATGTTACCCTTCCCTTAATTAAGCCACTTGGTTTAGAGATCTATAGGGTTTCCTAGAATGAACTAGAGAGTGAAGTCAGTCCCCTAAGTTGTCAATCTCCTAAAAGGTGGACACACCTTATTTCCCTTGTGTTCAATTACTAATTCCAAAATAAAAATGGGAGGATATTAACATGGATTTTATCTTAGGATTGCTAATAAATAGAAATTGACTTGATTTTATTTTTATATTTGATAGATTTTCTAAGATGACACATTTCATTGTTTGTAGAAAATTAATGATGCAATACATATAATTGACTTATTTTTCAAGGAAATTATGAGATTACATAGGTTGGATAAAAGCATTATGTTAGATAGGGATGTGAAATTTGTAGGAAATTTTGGGGGGCCTTATGGAAAATAATGAATATAGATCTAAATTTTAGTTTAGCATACCACCCACAAATATACAAACAAATAGAAGTTGTGAATAGAAGTTTGGAAAAATTGTTGAGTTGTTTACCAAGTGATAAAATTAAGAAATTTGGATTTAACCTTAATGCTACTGAAATTTCTTAAAATAACTCAACAAACAAAACTATATGCATAACACTGGTCATTTAAAATTTTACATGGATAGAATCTAAGGAATATTTCACAATTAAAAGATTTTACCACTAATCGTAGAGAGAGAATTCTATAGTTGAATAATATGTAGAATACATATGGGATTTATATCAAGAATTATTCTACAAGGTCCAAATTTTCATGGTCTATGTTTTATTTAGGGATGCATATAACAATCAGAGAACTGTAACTATAAGTATAAAGAACATGTCATTCAAAAGTGAATGCATAAGGACTGCCAAATTGTAGATGAAGTGATGAATTACTTGAGGAAGGAAATATTTCCATAGAAATCCTATAACAAACTAAAAATGAATAAATTTATACCTTTCCCAATTATTAATAAGCTTGATTTAGGAAATTCCTATGGAGTGGAATTGCTAAAAGATTTAGATATATCACTAGTGTTTAACATTGTTGATTATATGTGTATCAAAAAGGAGATTTAAGAGATTGAAAAATAATGATAGACTTGGGAACATAACTACATACACAAATAGTTGAGGGGATTAAAAAAATACTTGATTAAAGAACTAAGAGAAGTACAAGAAACATAAAATGTGAGGATTCCTTGGTAAAATGAAAATAAAAAAGTAAAGAATCTACTTGGATTTCGAAGGAAGAGGTGGGACAACTTAGTTTTTGTTTAGTTAATATTCTTGAACAAAAGTGAGAAGCTCAATTTTCAAATACCTAGGTTAATTTTTGTAGAAGGGTGTAAAAGGAATTTGAGATCAACCAAACATATTTTCTTTCATTTTTTAAGTGCTTTACTAGTTTTCTAGACATTGTGAAGTAGTGTGGGTCAATTTTTCAAAATTACATCCCATTACACTTGTGTTTTCAAGATTTTAAAGCTTCAATCCATGCATAATCAATTCATCAGTGACACTTAGGCATCATAATTAAAAATAATTGTTTTGGTTTGAGAACATAGACCATGCCATGTGTTTAGAACATTCATTCAATTTTCATGTGTTCTTGATCACTACATGTGTGTTTTGTATCTAGGAAGTGAATTGAGCTCAATACCATGTTATTTATTGTATGACTATAACTCATTTAAACAATACAAAAAATATTTTAAAGTTGTTCCAATTCTTAAATTTACTTAGTTCATTATAGCTTCTAAGATGATTTATTTATTAAACTATATTGAATTTGGAGGCTTCTAATCCAAAGTATCTTAGAAATGATAATTTTATCATTATCAGTGAATCCACATGCTACACAAGCATAATATGTTGAATTCAAATTTTGATTGATGAAAAATATTTAACTCGGGGGCCTTTGATCCTTATCATGTCAATCTACCCAGTCATGTATCATGTTTCTAGTTATTACACTTCATTTCACGTCTTCTATATATAGGGATCGGTCTAATATTATTTGAGGATAGAAAAGAAAGGATAAAGAAAAAGAGGAAGATGGAGGAGGATATAAGAAGAAATAAAGTTTTCTAGATCTTAAATTTCAATTTAAAATTTAAAGGCTAAAGCATGAAATGTAATCAAGATCTTGAAATTATTATGTTAATCAAATAAATCCATTATTTTCATAAGATTTTATTGATTTTTATTGTTTTGTTATTAAGGTTTATATTTGAAAGAGATATTAGCTACACAATTAGATAGTCTTTAGTTGGACCCTCCTACCTTGACTATATATTAGTGCATGGATGATATTTTCCTCACATTTGGAATCAAAGTCGAGATAGTTTTGTGGCTTGCATGTGGTTATGTATGTGAGTTTCATGTACTTGCATGTTGGTTGTATTTTCTTGCATGTGATTGAATGTTCTTATATGTGCTTGCATGGGGATTGAATGTCTTTGCATGTTGCTTATATGTACTTTATTCTAGGACCTTACATGTATGCTTGTGTGTTCTTGAATGTGGTTATATGTTCTTTCATATGGATTTCATGTGATATTATGGACTTACATGATGGTTTCATGTATTTTTATGTTATTGGATGTGATAGATCCATGGTTTTTAGGTTTTGGGTATTCATCTAATTTGATTTCTTAGCATGAAAATCTTGAGGGAATATGTAGGAAGAAATTAGGTGGCTAATTAATGCTTATATGAGTGGGATCTTGTATTTGATATTAATTTTAAGATTCAATATGATAGAAACTTGTAGGATGGAGAAGGTATATTTTTAGAGTTGGTCATGTGGTTGCATGTTACATGGTGTTGACTTTGAGCTCCTATTCGGTAGCATGGAACTACCCTTTTGCATGTAGGTTGTGGAGTTAGTATGCTAGAAACTTGGAAGCTTCTAAAATAACCTATTTCATGTATTTTCATGTACATGGTAGACATTATGGAGTTATCTTCTTTGGCAGCCTAGAGTTCTTGTAATAGCCCCTAGTTGTACTTATATTTTTTATATTTATGTTGAAATTATATTTATGAGTTTTGTATATTTTTCATTCAACATCTATGGTTTTCTTATCTATGATAATTTCATTATTATAATTTAATATTTTTGGTTTTTTTTAAATTGTGGGTCTTCCATACAATAAGTGTAGTTAGATTTGCATGCATTTCTTTAACATGGTGGTTTTGTAAGTTTTGCATGCTAACCAAAACTTGTGGTTGTAGATATATGCAAAGAGATTATTTTAAAATGATTAAAATGAAGTTTTTTGGACATAGAGATGCTTTTAAATTCACATGCATCCTTTTTATATGGTTCAAGGAGGCTAGCTACAACATTCTCCATGTGGAAATATTGGTATGTGATAAATCACTTAGAATTTCTATGTTGGTTCTTGTATTGTAGTTATTTGTATTATAGATTTGTGACATTTTAAGTTTTGTATCTGATGTAAGTGCCATAGAGAATCTACATGCTTGTCTTTAATTTTTTACTACTAATGAAAAGTTGAGTTTTCCTATTTTGGGACTATTGCTTGGTAGATCCATGTTGTGCATTATTTGAGATCTACAAGTTATGTAGTGTTATGGGATGTTTATACCCACAAGTTGTATGGATAATCTATATGTGGGTATTCTATACCCAAAGGTCTTCTCAGTGCTATTTTTTTCCTGTTAGAATGGGTTTTTCCATGGAGGTATAAATTCTAGTTTGTTAGCCCTTCAACCGTCATGTGGCATTATTGGTGTGTGATAGTGAGATAGGTGGAAGGATGGTTATGACTTTTGTCACTTGGTTACTTTTGGAAGACGTATAACTAACCTATAGAGGTATTAAAGGCCACTTCGGCACTCATAGCTAACTTGTAACTATATTGTAAAGATTTGATTGTAACTTTTGACTTGTAAGTAAATTATGAAAATTAATTTACATTTATATCTTTTCATATAAACCCAAATTTATTTTTCTAAAAAGAAAGATATCAATATGGAGAGGTGCCTTATTTTTCCAATTCTTATCATTATTAGCAATTTTTTTATGCATTCAATTAATTTCTTGTTTTCTATAATGAACACATATTGATTCGAACATGAAAATAAACGGAATAATTAAAAATACGTTAAAATTCATATTTTTCAAAAATATTACTATGTGAGGGCTAGATTTTTTCAAAAATTATGTTATGGTGAGTTGTCTTGTTAATGATTATCCTTTTTGAATGAGATTTATTATTTTGTTTCTTAACAATAGTTGGACATAGACTTAGTCCAATATGTAAGATTGTATGCAAACCATATAATACTACTTACTAATGTCTTAACCCTTGATAAAATGTTGTTTATTGTTAGACATAAGAACCATGTTGTTATACAGGTGCATTATTGAATTTATCAACATCCTAGTCAAGGTGTCTGAACTATAAAGTATGATAAACTTAGGTTTGAAAACTTGCTAACTATTATCATATGAGATGCTAAATTAGTTTTATATATTAATTTTTTTACTAACATTGTTGACTATTTAAATTGGAAACTTATATGCATTGAGATGATTAAAGACTTTGGGGGAGGATATTGCATTCCTAATTTTACACCTATTTATAATACTTGATTTGATTTATTTATTTATAATTGGAAATAACTAGGAAAGTTAGAAAATAATATGTCAATATTTTTTTATAGCTAGATTGTATTTGCGTGATGAGAAATATTTACATCTGTTTGATCTAATAGATTATAAAATTTCAAAATTAGATTTTTTATTTTAATTTTATCATAAATTTGGGTAAAAGTACAAACCCATGTCACACTCTTATAAAGTGTATAGGAGCGAATTTGCACCCCTTGTGTAAATTCCCCTTTTGCATACCCGAGTCACCTTATAAAATCAATTTCAAAGGAAAAATTCCACATCACCCATCTGCCTTCCATCCACTTGGTGTGTGTTTTGTGCGTCAATGAGGGAATTTTCATTAGGGACGTTGTTGGATGTTGTGGTTGTCATTGATGTCAACACTTTTAGCATGAATTCTTTAGAGATTGTATATGTCGAGGATATTGAGAAAATTGTAATGAAATTAGTTGTAGGTTATCAGTGGTGAAGTGAAGTTCAATTTGTTGGTGAGTTCAATACATTGATGATCAAAGGTTGTGGACTAAAGGGTTTGTTTTTTATTCTATATAATTTATCCACATTGAGTTTTAGAGCTCCGCATGAAGATTTGGTCGAGTTATGAAGATTTATATTCTGGCAGTTTTTATGTTGCTTCAATTGGTGTCCTTGAATGAAGATGATATGATTCTAGTTAGTTCAGTTGTTGCAGATGCTTCTTTGGTGATTCATGATATTTGTGGATGTTTCTAGATCATTCTCTATTTTTGTTGCACATCTGCATTGATCGTTGTGCTCGTGATTGGTGATTTTCTTTTGCATGTTCATGTTTTTCATGTTCATGATAGGGTGATGGTAGCGTGTTTTGGATCTTCAAGGAATAATTTTTGAAGGTGGTTCATGTTCAAAGATGTTATTTTGGGTCTTCACTATGTTGTGGCCAACCTTGGTTGATTCGCATTGATAATTGTTATTGATTTGAGCCGATAATTTATATTCAATTTATTATTTTGTTGAAGCTGCCATGTAGCGATGTAATTTCTTATTACGGATATATATAAGTGATTTTTTATTTCATTTGAAGTATGACGAATGTGTGTTTGCATCAATAATGTTCTAAATCATTTGAAGGTAGAGTAGAGTGTGAAGAAGAGTGAAGAAATGTGAAGAAGTGTTCATGTGCTTAACCAGAACTATAATCAGGCATTAGCAGATGTTATTTTGTCAGTTCAAATCCTTGCAGATATAATCTGAATGTTTCTATTATACAGTGTGTCTTCCTTTAGGCAGTAAGCTCTAGGCAGTGTGCCTAAATGCATTTGCATTCCTCATTTCATTCTTTATACTTTTAACAGGGTATAATCTTGTGGACTGACCTCCACTGTGGTTTTTCCCCTAACAGGGTTTCCACATAAAAAATATTGGTGCTATGTGTATTTTTGATGTGTTGATGATTTATGCTTTCATTGTTATTAATCATATCTGAGAATAAGGTTAATAAAGTTAATAAGTTTTGAATTTATGTGACAACTAATTCACCCCCCCTCTCAGTTGTCTTCCCTTGTGTTGTCAACAATTGGTATTAGAGCAGGTTCCTTGGAAGAAGTTTAATAGCTTGAGGTGATCCGAGATGGTGACATATAAGAAGGATAGTCTAAGATTTGATGGAAAAAATTATTCTCTATGGAAGACTTGAATAGAGTGTCATCTGAGATGCATTGGTGAACCCTACTGGAGCATTACAAGTAATAGGTATGTTATTCCACAGAATGTTTCTACTACTGTTGCTAAGATTAGGGATATTGAGTACAATATCAAAGCTAAGGAAGCATTTTTTAGCACTTTGACTGATATTGAGATGACAAATGTGATGGATCTAAAGACTGCTTATGAGATCTGGAAAAAGTTGGAAACTTTGTATGAAGGTGATGCTAATGTGAAGATTTCTAAACTATAGAGTCTGAAAGGGAAATATGAAATGTTGAGAATGGGTGATGATGAGAAAATTTCTACTTTCATGCAAAGAGTAAATGAACTTTGTGTAGTATCAGATGTGTTGGTGGACAATTGGACAAATCAAACATTGTTGCTAAAGTGCTTAGATCCTTTCCCGCTTCTTACAAAGTCAAATCTTGTGCTATTGAGGAGCTCCAGATTGTAACAAATGTAATCAAATATATGTTGATTGGTAAGCTTAATACTTTTGAGTTGAGTGAATTTGGTGATGCCCTTCCTAAGGTAGAATCTGCATGCAAGGCTACTACTTCTGGAAGAGATAAACAGAGATATGATCTGGGTGAAAGTTCATCTAGAAATACATTCAAGTATGAGGAAGAAATGAGATAGATTGAAGAAGAAGAAAGAGAGCTAGAAGAGCTAGAAGCACTTGTTGTCAAAAGAGTAGCGAGAGGAAAAGGTAAGTATGAAGGAAAATTGCCTCTTAAATGTTTTTATTGCAATAAGATAGGTCATTTTGCATCAAGGTGTCCAGAAAGAGCTTCTAAACCAAGACATAACAAGCCTAGATTTCAAAGGAAGTGTTACTATGTTGTTGATGAAGGTGTGACAGATGATGAATCTAATAAAGGAAATGCAAGTGAGGATGAATGGGTATTTATTGCTATCAAGGAAAATAATCCTATGTCTATTGAATTTTCTAGTTGTACAAATGTGGAGAAAGCCCTAGCTTCTCGAATGGAAGAGAAAGATGAATGTGTGATTGACAGTGGATGCTCTCATCATATGACAAGTGATAAAAGTAAGTTTGTGAGCTTGGAAAAGTATGATGGTGTTGTTGTAAGGTTTGGTGATGATAAAGCTAGTGTGATCTATGGTAGAGGATGCATTTCTCTTGATGGTAAGCATAATACTAATAATGTCCTATATGTGGAAGTTTTGAGGCATAATCTTTAAGTGTTGGACAAATGGTTGATAAGGTATACAATCTTCAGTTCAAGGATGGAAAGTTCTGAATATTGGGAAGTTCTGAAAATGTGATTGCATCAGGTAAAAAAACAAAAGGTAATATCTTTCACTTGAGTGCTGCTAGTAAAAGTTGTTTGATTGCTCAAGTTGATGAAAGTTGGTTGTGGCATAAGAGAATGTGTCATGTTAACTTTGATAACATTATCAAGATAAGTTCAACTAAGGTTGTGAGAGATCTTCCTAAGTTGATGTAAACTACTAATGCCATATGCAAGGAATGTCAGCTAAGAAAGCAAACTAGAATTTCATTTCAGAGCAAATGACATAATTCAAATGAATTGTTGTAGCTTGTGCATAATGACTTGTGTGGTTCTTCTAGAGTTAGAAGTTTACAAGGATACAAGTATTTCATGTTACTCATTGATGATTATTCTAGAATGATGTGGGTTCCTTTCTTAAGGGAGAAATCTGAAGCTTTGGAGAAGTTCAAGGTCTTTAAGGCTATGGTTGAGACAGAGACAGGTCTGAAGATTAAATGTTTGAGATCAGATAGAGGTGGTGAATTCATTTCCAATGAATTTAATTCTTTTTGCGAAGAACATGGAATAAAGAGACAATTATCTACACTGCGGACCCCTCAGCAAAATGGAGTTGTGGAGAGGAAGAACAGGACAATTGAAGAAGCTTCTAGAACTATGATGCTGGAAGGAAATGTCCCTCATATCTACTGGAGAGAAGCTATGAGTACTATTGTTTACACACTCAATCGGGTACAAATCAAATGTGATACTAGTAAGACCCCTTATGAGCTATGGTATGGTCATAAACCTATGGTTAGATATTTCAAAACCTTTAGAAGCAAATGCTATATCAAAAGAGATGAAGATATAGGAAAGTTTGATGCTAGGAGTGATGAAGGAATCTTTTTGGGTTATTCTACTAAAAGCAAGGCCTATCGGTGCTACCATAAGAGATTGAGGAAAATGGTTGAAAGTGCAAATGTCAAGGTTGATGAAGACATAGCTAGACCATCCAAAACATATGGATATGATTCTGATGATCAGAATGACAATACAAACAAAGGAAAGAAATTTCATACTTCAAATCAAGTTTAAATCATTCTGGTGAATCAAGATCAAGAGGAAGGAGAAAATAGTGAAAGTGCAGAAGAGAGATCACAAGAGCTTGAAGTTCAAGAACATCCCAAGACACTGAGGTATGTAAGATTAAATCATTCAAAAGATCAAATCATAGACGATACAAACAAAAGTTTCCAAACTAGGAGAAAAATTGCAGAAGATTACTGTTTAATTTCAAAGACTGGTCCTACTAGTGTGAATGAAGCATGCAAAGATGAACATTGGTTTGAAGCAATGAAAGAAGAAATGATGCAGATTGAGAAGAATGATACATGGATTCTTGTTCCTAGACCTAAGGATAAAAATGTGATTGGAACTAAATGGGCCTTTAGAAACAAACTGAATGAGCAAGGTGAAGTTGTTAGAAATAAAACAAGATTGGTGTGTAAAGGATACTCTTAGATGGAATAAATTTACTTTGAAGACACTTTTACCCCTATTGCTAGGATTGAAGCCATGAGACTATTTCTTTCTTATGCTACTTACAAAAATTACAAGGCTTATCAGATGGATGTCAAGTCAAAATTTCTAAATAATGAACTGGAAGAAGAGGTGTATGTTGAGCAACCTGATGGATTTCAATTGACTAATAAGGGAGATATGGTTTGTTCGTTGAAGAAAGCATAGTATGGAATTAAGCAAGCCCCTAGAGCTTGGTATGCTAGATTGGATAAATATTTTTTGAAGCTTGGATTTAGCAAAGGTACTGCTGATAGTAATCTGTATTTCAAGATTGATGATGATAAAGATTTGACTGTGGAAGTCTTTGTTGATGATATCATTTTTGGATGAGATGATAGTTAGTGCATGAAGTTTGTTGATGAGATGTAGAGTGAGTTTGATATGTCTATGATTGGAGAGATGAAATTATTTTTGGGATTGCAAGTTACTCAGTTAGATAAAATGATCTTTATATCTCAGTCCAAGTATGTGAAAGAATTGTTGAAGAAGTTTGGTATGGAAAATTCAAATCCAGTTGGTACACCCATGGTGACCAAATGTAAGTTGACACAAGAAGATGATTCTCTGAAGGAAAATCAAACTAGATATAGATTAATGATTGGTGGATTGCTTTATTTGACTCAAACTAGGCCTAATATCATGAATGTTGTATGTATTGTTGCAAGATTTCAAGTTGATTCTAAGGAAACTCATGTGACAGTTGTGAAGAGGATTTTTAGATACTTGAAGGGAACAATTGATTTTGGCATGTGGTATCCTAAAGATGATGATCTTACCTTGAGTGCCTTTACTGATGCTAATTGGGCAGGAGATGTAAATGATAGAAAAAGTACTAGTGGTGGTGCATTTTTCTTGGGAAAGAAGTTGATTTCATGGTTAAGTAAAAAGCATAATGTCATTTATTTATCTACTGCAAAGGCATAATACATTGTTGTTGCTAACAATTGTACTCAAGTATTGTGGATGAAGTAGATGTTGAAAGATATCAGAGTTGTGTATGATGAGCCTGTAGCTATATTCTGTGATAATTCAAGTGCTATTAACATTTCTAAGAATTTGGTGTTGCATTCCAAGACCAAGCATATATCTATCAAGTTTCACTTTTTGAGAGAGAAGGTTAGTGAAAAGGAAGTCAGATTAGAGTATGTACCTACTAAGGAGCAGATTGCAGACATCTTTACCAAGTCCTTGCCTAAGGATACTTCTGAGTATCTCAGAGGGAAGTTAGGGATGATTACCCCTCCTAATAAGAACTAAGATGCATTGCTTTGCATCAGTCTGTGCATTTCACAGTCATATCATGATCCAAATTGATGTTGCGGTGGCTATTATTTAGGGGGAGTAGTCAGATGTTCAGATATGTGGTTCAGAGCTTGTATAGAAGATATCTTTGTCATTGATGTCAAAGGGGGAGAAGAAAAATGTGAAAAAATGTGAATTATCTAAGGAGAAGGGTCATGTGAAAAGAGTTGAGGAGAAAAGAATCATAACCTAAGCGGGATTAAGTGCAATTGCATTGATAGTTTTTTCACATCATGTGTTTCCATCAATGCCAAAGGGGGAGATTATTGGATGCTATGGTTGTTTTTTTTATATTTGTTTGTCATTGATGTCAACATTATTATCATTAATTCTTTATAGGTTGTATATGTCGAGGATATTGAGAAAATTGTAATGAAATTAGTTGCAGGTTATCAGTGGTGAAGTGAAGTGAAGTTTGTTGGTGAGTTCAGTACGTTGATGATCAGAGGTTGTGGACTAAAGGGATTTTTTTTTAGTCTATCTAGTTTATCCACATTGAGTTTCAAAGATCCACATGAAGATTTGATTGAGTTATAAAGATTTGTATTTTGACAATTTTTTTGTTGCTTCAGCAGGTGTCCCTTAATGAAGATGATGTGATTCTAGTTAGTTCAGTTGTTGTGGATGTTTCTCTAGTGATTCATGATGTTTGTGGATGTTTCTAGATCATTCTCTATTTGTGTTACATGTCTGCATTGATCGTTGTGCTCGCGATCATTGATTTTCTTTTGCGTGTTCATGTTTTTCATGTTCATGGCTGACAGGGTGATGGTAGCGTGTTATGGATTTTCAAGGAATAATTTTTGAAGGTGGTTCATGTTAAAATATGTGTGTGTGCATGAATAATATTCTAAATCATTTGAAGGCAGAGCAGAGTGTGAAGAAGAGTGAAGAAGTGTGAAGAAGTGCTCATGTGCTTAACCGAAACTGTAATCAGGCATTAATAGATGCTATTTTGTCAATTCAATTCCCTGCAGGGATGTAATCCGAATGTTTCTGTAAGATAGTGTGTCTTCCTTTGAGTAGTAATCCTTGTTTTAATTGAGCAATGGGCTCTAGGCGGTGTGCTTGAATGCATGTGCATTCCCATTTCATTCTTTGTACTTTTAACAAGGTATAATCTTTTGGACTGACCTCCACCATGGTTTTTCCCCTAACAGGGTTTCCACATAAAAAATCTTGGTGTTATGTGTGTTTCTAATGTGTTGATTATTTATGCTTTCATTGTTATTAATCGGATCTAAGAAAAGGTTAATAAATTCAATAAGTTTTGAATTTCTGTGACAACTAATTCAACCCCCCTCTTAGTTGTTTTCCCTTGTGTTGCTAACAAACGCAAGCACGGTGTGCGGCATGCTATCGTCCCTAACAAATTCCTTCCTCTGGAGTCCATAGGGATGTTACACACCTCATTGGGGTTGAATTGTAATGCCTCTATGCAACCAACTAACCCAAAATGGCTCCTTTTAGCCTTCAAATCCATTCTATTCACTATCACTTCATCTATTACACAATCATTTGAGCTCTCAAGCAATTCTCATTCAATCTCTTATACTTCTAGCACTCCATTTTTCAAAATTCCGTTGAACATTGCAGCAGCAACAAGTTACTTCATCAACTTCATTCTTGCATGTGTTTACCATAGAATCTATGAACTTGGAGTCTTGAGAGACCTCCCTTCGTCACTGCTACAGCTGTGGCGACTTTTCCAAGTTCATTACATTGCATTCTCCCTTCATTGGCCTTGAGTGCCTTTGGGTGGAGGTGGTATGGAATCATTTTACTTTCACATTATGATTTGATAGAGTAGCTTTTATCTTTTGTAGTGTTCAATACATTTCCTTCTAACTTCTTTATCATAATTTTCTAATCCATTGCTTTTTTGGTTATCCGTGGAGGTGGTAACACCAAAGTGGGGGTTTGAATGAGGCAAACCCCTATACAACCCCAACAATTTTCCCCTTTTGCTTGTGGGTAGGTGAATGTGTGCATGGAGCTCACTGGTGAACTAGCACTTTTGTGAGTTGATATCCGTCAGCCTTGTGTTCATCTATTTACTTTATCATTCTATTTATTTCATTAAGATTAGTCAGTTAGGCTATTTAGTTGGTTTATGGTGTTTTTAATTGAAATTTACGCTTTTTGTCCATACAGACACCAACTTTCTAGAGAGACTCCAACATGCCGCACTATCATCCTAGACTCATGTTGTCATCCTCGGATAGAGAGCTATCTGAGGTGTAGTATTGACTCTAAAAACTAGCTCGTCTAGCCCCAATCAGATATTCACATCTATAGAGTGACTGAAGCACATGAGAGTGCTCTTGATTCTCAATCCTCATACCTAAACATTCATTAGAGTGAGGTAAGTTAGGGAAGCCCTCCACTCTCGACTCTCCATGACCTAGAGCCTTGGTGTGGTTGGTCCCCATCTCTTACATAAAGGAAATGGATAACAAATACAAATTTTTAACTTTGAATTGATAAAAGTGGCATTTATTTTTTGAATTTGAAAATGATATTGCTAAAGTAAAAGGTTCATTACTTAATTATTTTAATTAAGTTACCTTTTATATTTCTCATAAAATTAACTTGGTTTGCATTTTGTAGGCATTTAATAAATGCTCCCTTTTAGGTTTCACTTTAGGGTTTCTTGATCTCCTTCATAAGCATTGATCTCTTTGTATTATTTCATTCAGTTAATCCAATCTCTCTTGAGGCTTGCAGAGCACCTTTTCTTTTTTCTCTCCATCTCTTCCTTTATGTAACATGATATTTGCATGCAGGTGATCTTCGAGTTCTATGAAGTTGGCTTTCTCAACTTCTACATGGTATCAGAGCTCCAAACCTGCTACTCTCTTGTTCGTGTTTTAAACCTAGATTTTTGAAACTTTGAGGGTTTGGGGTTTTCTTTTTTTATCCAGGGCATACATTTTTTATTTGGTGTGGTTTGATACCAAAGCAACTATTACCTATTTTTCACTATAAGCTCAAACAGGTAGAGCTGAATCAAATTCATCATTGATAGGTACATAAATTTTCAAGTTTTGCTGCTAAAGTATTAATTGTTCATCATAAAGATCAAATTACATCTGACTTACAGTTTTATTGTGCAAGTATTTGAAACCAAAAATTATAAATTTGCATAATAATGTGTTTTATTAATTTTGTCAAAAACACTGAAATCTCACACAAATCGTGAGAGTAACTGAATTTGATTATGATAATCAAATATTGAATACAAAATTCAATGAAAGCTACACTACTAAAGAGAATTTAAACACAAAGAATAGAAGCAATTCATCATTGCCTATGATGATGAATCACTTTCACTTGATGTCTTCAGTTGTCATGTCTCCAAGCTACAACCTTGATTTCATGCTCCATGAACCTACAAAATTGTAAAAAGATGATGTTAGAGATGTACTCTAAGCAATGATGAATTACATTCTACTTTATGCCTACACTACCAACAAGAATGTAATTTACATTCAATCAGGCATTCACCAGATGATTGAGTTACAAAGGCTAATAATCAAGGAACACGAAACTCAATGGAAGCTTCCAGCTTCGATTATTTTTGCTAACTTGTTTGTTTCAATGTGCAGGAACAGGTTCATTATGTTCATGATTATTTTCATCAGATATGTGGAGAAAAATAGGCTCCCACAAGGGTTGAGCCCGGCATATCATAAGGAAACCTCTCATTCATATCATTACATGAGAGTCATCAAGTATTACATAACAGTCATCAAACAGGACTGTTGTAAAGCAATATTAAATAATAAAAGCAGTCTAATTCAACATGGTGAAATTAGATTGAGCAAATTTTCCTTTTGCTCATCATTCAAAGGAAAAATCAAAGAAACATGTTAACAGAGCATTAATTGCATTTGTTATCCTTTTTTTTTGCTCTTCCTTTCATTCATATTTACATTTTGATGAGGCATTGAGCCCCTTTATGCTAAAAGGAGAACAAGCTATCAAGTCATCATAACTATTTTTAATAAGCTCTGAAGCACATACATAATTCATCAAGAAACTCAGGAGGACAACCACATATTAAATTTATATGAATATGTAAGAAAGATTCAGAAAAGAGAAAGACAGTGCTTATTAGATACATTATATAGCCATGAAAGAGATTGCAGTCTAAGGGCGCAAACACATAAGTCTTTCATCAAGGTAACTGTAGGTTACCAAGGAATGCTTCCTTAGTGTTTTTTGAGACTTGGATAACCATTGAACTCACCGCTACAAGGTGGAATGACGAATAAAATTTCCCAGAACAACATAAAGCAGTGATCAAAAAATAGAGAGCAGCCATAGTTCTTACAATATAGAATTGATATCAGAGTATCTATTCAAACTTGCACCAGCCAAAAAAGAGGTAAAGTCAGGACTATTATTTCAGTTAAGGCAATTTTATACTTAAAGGTATGATATGGTGAGTCAAGACAACCATAAGAAAATCATATATCACATGCAAAATACTATGATAATGATTTGAGATCAATAGAAAACACATGTATTAGAAAGAAATCTACAGATGTGAAGGCATAGTCACATTGACAACCACCATGCCATAACAAACATTGTGAGCAGTAAGGTGTATAATGAAGATTCACATTCTATCTCTTTAAAGTTCTTTACATCTTCATGAATATAATGAAGTTGTAGCAAAAGTTTGTAAAGTGCTTATCTTTCTTTTAAGCACATGACTTGATCAAAGTCATGGAATGAAACTACAGAATCATAAAAGGCAGTTATGTAACAAAAGAAAAGCTAGGGTACAACATGTAACAGTCTTATGTGAACCTGCCTTTGATTATCAAGAAAGAATTCCATTATTAAGAATTCTTCTATTCATGGAGTATTAACTTCTCTTATTATCATAATACCATTGTTTGATAAATACATCGACGGTTTTTGGTGTTTGGCAAAGCAAATGCAAGAGCTAATAAGCTATAAAATAATCTATAACAGTAGTAAAGATTTGGGACAACATTGCACAGTATCAAATAGAAGCAGAGTAAGAAGCCCTCCGGATATACACCAATACTATTAGCTCAAATATGCAACTGAAGAGAGTTTTATGAAGCCAAATTTTGAGCTTATATGAAAATAAGGGTCTCTAACCCTTTTTGTTTTGTATTCTTTTGTGTATTTTATCAAAACCATCATGGTAGATAAAGAGATTAAGAAGATTTTCTTTTCAATCACAAGGTAAGTGCAGGGTTAAAGATTCCATCAAAGGTCACATGAGAGTTTCCAGAAAAATGTAAAAAGGCATGCAATTTTCAGATGAAGCCTTTGAGTTTGCAATGAATCATGAATACCCAGATGAAGATTGTTTAAGCCACGACCAAAGGTAGTAAAGAGGAACATACGGAGAAGTTAATGAAGGGCGCTCAAAAAATTTCTTTCAGTTACAAGATACTTGTATTCTACTATTCTGGGTCGAGCCCAGTTTTGGAGAGAGTTCAGTTTTGTCACTGTTTTCAGCGTGCACATTTATACAATGATCTTTACTCAAAAAATGGGGTTTTTAGTAAAAATACAAATTTATTGTCACCCATGTGAGGGTTTCCTCTAAAAATTCAAAAAAATGCAATGAATCACGAATACCCAGATGGAGATTGTAGAAGCTACACTCATAATACAAAAGAAAAGTGTAGAGATTTTTGTTCGTTGCTTTCAAAGCTTGAACCAGAGTAATATGGTGCCTTTTGTCACATACACATAATTAAAAGTACAAAACCCAAATCAAGCACAAACATAGCCACGACCAGAGACATAAATCTGCATGAAGTTATATCAATCTCAGCTACAAGAGCTTCAATCTCATACAGTTATAAGGAGCACTCAAAGAATCAACAATGGAAAAGAGATAAATTATTCTGAAGCTTACCACAATTTCTATTTCAAAAGATACAAGTGAATTCGTGGGTTCCTCCTACAGAGTGGTCTCAAAATCTTAAATCCTTATCATTCATGTCGAGCTTGCTGAAAACTCAATATAGACAGAGAAAAGCCATGAGCAGAAAAATACATCAAAATATAGGTGAGCCGCGGCCTGAGAACTCAATAGAATGTTTCAAAAATGGATAAGAGTGCCCAGATTTTTCAAGAAGGATGGACTTACCATGTTTTTCTTTAGATATCTTCATGAAAAAATCTAGAAAGCAGCTCAAAATGGTGAACAGGTCTAGTCCAAACCTTACTTCATGGCGACCAGTGCAACAAGAGTTTCTCTCGAAGTTTCTTCAAGAGACAAGTGAAAGATGCGAAATGATTAGGGTTTTTCCTTTTTTTCTCTACTCATAGTGACTTTGGATGAAATATTTGAAGAATAAAACAAAATCATTATGTTTTATTTTTTCCCATTATTTTAACTCTTAATTCAAGTCGACTTATGCATGGTGGTTGACTATTATCAATTATCAAATGTTTATAATATGCATGGTGATGGTGGTCGGCTGATTTATATATAGTGGTGAATGCATTTTGAAATATATGCATGGAGGGGAGTAATAAGGGGCCCGTGATTTTTTAGGATTGACTTCAAAATTATACTTTGATTTCGAAGATATTATACCTTGCATGAATTTGAGAAGTATTTGATGTTCAGTTAAACATTAAAAGTAATATTGTTGTTACTTTAATATTTAAAACAAATGATAAGAGGAGCTTATCAAAGGGTTTTGAGATAGTTTACATATAGATTGTATAAAATTATGACTTGACATAAGTTGTACATGGATCAGGAGCAATTTGGCCACTTGTTCTTACAGTTATCATCAGTTGTGAGACTTCCTTTCATGCGTTATCATGTTTGCTCATGGGAGACTTTTATGAGGTGAATTTTGCATGCTTGACTCACTATTTACAGATTTTCAGTTCAGTTCGAGTTGCTTTTCAATTGTACACATTGTGACTGCGAGTTTGAGACTGAGTTCACTCATTTTTGCATGAGTTTGAGCTGTTCTTTTGGAGATATCTTGTTTTTCTCAGGATTTTCCTTGGAGTTATCTTTTTCATACTAAAATTGACTTTCAGTTTCATTTTCATGCACTTTGGAGTGCACTGTCATTGTATATATTGGAAAAAGTTTATCTTTTTCCTCTAGTTCTTGTTTTTCAACCTTTGCACTCTACAAAGTGAATTATCAAGTAACTCAACTTTTACATTTAGATTAATACAACAGGTTTATAGGTTCAAATTGTGTTATTTAGTAGAAGATTCCTTTATTTTCCAACATTTTCAAAGTTTTTACTTCAAGATTTCAGGCATCGTTATTGTGTAGGATTTGATCGAGGGATTATTGTGTTTTCAGTTTTGAAACCTTTAATTTTTGTGTCTCCTTCATAAGTATATGTATGCAGTTTAGTTTAAATTCACTGGTTATACACTATGCATGTATTGATTAATCAGTTTAGTCGTGAAAACCATGTTTTCCCTCAAGATTGCATTAAATCAAAGCCTCTGTTTAAAGCATTCAAGTGATTAGATTATCAAATCAGGTTGTGCAGATTGAAGTACTGAGAAGTTTATTGTGAATCATAATTGCAAATCTTTGTCAATTAGGTGCATCACCACTAGTTTACAGTTTTACATGCATTCATCATACATTTCTATCCCTTTTCCAGCAAGTTACTAGTTATTAATTTAAGAATCATATAGGAAGTCAGCCTAGAATTCGGAGGTTCAATCTCATTATAGGTCACCCACAACCTGAGTTTGATCCAATGTTTCAATAGATTGTTAAATTTGATCATTCAAGCATTCGGGTACAATGTGTTTGACAATAGTTTTTGGCATGCCTGGTGGGATTTTGAATCACTTTTTAGAGCAAGAATTTTATAGTTCAAGCTATTGTTTTGGTATATACAGCAATATTTCAGCCTTTTAGAGGATTATTTTCATATACCTGGCGACTTCGTTCTTAGTTTCCAACAGATCAAGTGCAAATAGCTTATGAGAAATATTCAGACTAGAAGTTCTCCGTTTGAATATTTGCAACTATCTTCGCCAAAGAGAAGAGGAAGGGCAGCCGAGCGAACACCTGGTAAGCCTTCAAGAAAGCAATAAGTTTCTCCAGTTCTAAGAGCATAACGATTAGTTTACACATCAAGAAGAAGAGGCAAATCGTTAGCAAGGCAGCCAAGTTCATTTTTAGCTTCGCCAAGTTACAGAGTACTGGTTTCACCTGTACTGATTGTACAAGTTGTAAACCTCAGAATACTAGCAGCTCTGATGGCCAGAGCACATGCTTTTGTTACATTTAATGGGGGAAACCCATTGGATCTGGCTCAGCACGATGATATACCAGTTGCAACACTCAAAATTCTTCCATTTTTTACTGGTGAAGATTAGACTATGCCCATTGAGCATATTAGAGACATAGCTTCACTATGTGGAGTTCATCATGTGATTCAGGAGAATGTAGCTTTGAGGTTGTTAGTAGCGTCATTCAAGGGGAAAGCACCTTAGTGGTTTCATGGCTTACCAGTCAATACCATCGCGACATGGGGTGATTTAGGAGACAAGCTGACCAAACAATTTTCTGACAAGTCTGATCATTTATCTCTAGTCGAATAGATGACGACTATAAAGAGAGCACCACAAGAACAGACGATGGTCTTTAACTTTAGATTTCAAAGAACATGGGATTGAATTCTCGTAATGGTAAGGCCAACTCCTGACCACACTTTTCTGCATTACCTTAGATCTTTGAATAGTGATATTGCCTTAATGACACAGTCAATGGGTGGGTTAACATTACCAGCAGCATATGACATCGCTATTAGAGCTGAAAGTATCCTTATACAAGCTGGTAAAATCACCCCAAGACCACCTATGCTGATTTTCCCAGAGGTACAACCATTTATGCCCATTCAAGTACCTCCTATAGCCACTATACCTACTATTCTAGCCTTAGGATTCCAAACAACACCACAAAATAATGTTGTTCCAACAAATTCTGACCTGCAAGGACTTAAAGATACTCAACAACAGCTAATAAATGGCCAACAACAAATGGCCAAGTTACTACAAACTATGAGTAACAACTTGGTAAGCCTTAAAAACCAGCAAGGTTAGAATTTCAGACCTAATCAGTCATCATTTCAAGCAAACAGACCTACTTATCAAGCTGATTACTAGGGACATAGGAGGAATTTCAACTTTAGGCCTAATCAACCATTTAATCCAGCTACTGGTAGCTCTTCAAAAGAGTTGATTCCAATACAAAACAATTTAGCACAGGATTACGTGTGGTGCTATCCCTACAATCAACTTCATAATCAGGCTACTTGCATGAACGGGGTGATTAATCAAGCCCTTATGGTGCAAAGTAGTTATGTTGCTTCTAAAAAGACAACTAAGGAGGACAATAATCAGCAAGATGATCAAACACAACAGAGTGACCTTGACGTTGCCATGATGAACTGGCAAGGAAGTGAATTTTGCGGAGTTAATCACGTGCAAAGTCAAAATTAGTCAGCCACTTCTATTGCATCCAATACAAGGGCCAAAAAAAGAGCATTTGATCTAAGACAGCAAGCTGTTCCTGATAAACAACGGGTAGAAAAAGACAAACAACCTACTATTCAGTAGAAAAATCAAGATTTTACAGCCCAACAGGGGTAGGTTCAGCCTCCTCCAACTCAGAATGTTTAGATTTTACCAAGACAATAGGCTGGACCATCAAAGGAGCAGCCTAAAGTTCAGTTCCAACCTCAAGCAACACAAACAGACGTTGTTGTTCAAAAGGTACAACCAAAGGTTAGTGGTTCTTCTTTCAATATTGTTGAACATATGAAAAAGGCAACTGTTAGTATTACTATGTTGGATGCATTACGCCTACCTATGCAAAAAGAAAGTTTGCATGAGGCTTTGGCTAAGATATCAATTTCTGATGAAACAAATAAAGAACAACCAAGAGTTCTTGCAAATAGTTCAAATCAAAAGTAGGAGCAGTCAGCTAAAGAGGTAAAGCCACCACCTTTTTATGTCAGCTTGATAATTGGTGATAACATAGTGCATAATTGCATGATCGATAGTGGAGCAAGCAACTCAATTATGCCTAAACAGCTGGTAGATAAGTTAAGACTTGAGTATGAACCATTGTCAAAATGGGTAGTTTAGTTGGATGGTACGGTTGTAAAGTCTGTAGGAGTTATTAAAAATTTGCCTCTTACATTGCATGCCTGTCCCAACTTTCAAATTTCACAGGACATATATATCATTGATCTCCCACCTTATTTTTCCATTTGCCTATCTAGAGATTTCACCACAAAATTAGGTGGTTATCTATCATCAAACTGCTCACACATATTTTTCAGAACCAAATATGGTACTAGAGTCACGATTAAGTAAGAATCACAAGCTAAAAACCATATTGAGCCTTATGTTCTAAATCCCATTTATGCAAACCTAGCTTTCCATGATCAGGAGGATCAATCCATGACCCTCAACCCCATTGTACCTATAGAAGGCATACCTGACATAAATCTAGATGAGTGAGCAGCTAAGAATCACGAGGTTGATCGGTTCAATCTCATAGATGAAGTAGGTTTGGGCATTTATATGGTTTAGGAGCCTGATGTAACTATTCCAAATCTAGTCAAGGAGGAAAAATAGGAAGTACAGTAGATTGATCAGCTTTGGAAGCTGTATTTTGATGGATCCAAAAGTAAAATTGGTGTTGGTGGAGTTGTTTTGATTTCGTTTGAAGGAGACAGGTATTATTCAACTTTTAGATTTGCTTTCAGCTGTTCTAATAATGTTGCTGAGTATGAAGCATTAATACATGGCTTAGAATGGGCTAGAAAAAGAAAGATTAAGTACTTATAGGTGTATGGTGATTCAAAATTGATAGCAAATCAAGTTAGAAATCTGAATTTAACAAAGAATAATTTGCTAAAATTATATAAGCATCATGTTTGGGACTTAATTGAGGAGTTTGATGCATTTAATTTGCAATCAATACCAAGAATTTAGAATAAGCGAGCTGATAAACTTGCTGCTCTATGGTCACAGTTTGACATTTTGATTGAAATTCATAATGCGGAGGTACAATAATATGTGAAGGTAGTTGTCAGACCTTCAGTACATGATAATAATGTAAGTTGGCAGATTTTTGATAGTGATGAACAGATAATTCATTTTCTGATGGAAGAGGCAGAGTTTTCTACTGGAAATCAGTGAAAAATTGATCAGCAATATGGTGATAAAATCATGCAACTAAATTCTAACAAGCTGCCAAAGGGTTTGGTGACCCTTGAATCCATCTTCAACACTGATGATCAGGTTAGAAGAGATAAATCAAGCATCACAGTGAAGTAGGAGCATTACGAATCAATAGAAATATTCAAGGACAAGCTTCTTAAGCTTGGTAAAGTTTGTACAAAGGAAGAACAGCAGGCCTTTATCTTACTTTTCCAAGAATTTAGTGACATATTCACTTGGTAGTATGGAGATTTAAAGGGTTTTAACCTTGAGTTAGCTCAGCATACAATTGAGCTCAAATGCAATGCAAAACCAGTAAGACAAAAGCAAAGGCCCTTGAATCCGAAGTTAGAACATCTAATGAAAACAAACTTAAACAAGTTGATCGAAGGTAGTATAATATTTCCAATCAAGCACACTTCTTGGGTATCAAATTTGGTGTCTATCAAAAAGAAGAGCGGAGAGATAAGGTTGTGCGTTGATTTTCATGATCTAAACAGAGCTTCACTCAAAGATCACTATCCACTGCCTTAAATGGAGCAAATTTTGCAGGTTGTTTCAGGATCATAAAGGTTCTCATTGTTGGATGGATATTTAGGTTATAACCAGATCTTGGTTAAAGAAGAAGACCAGTACAAGACAGCCTGTACCACCAAGTGGGGTACTATGGCTTACAGAAAGATTCCATTTGGATTGTTGAACGTGGGATCCACCTTTTAGAGAGCGATGGATATGGCTCTCCAAGGTTTGATAAACAAGTTTTCTCTTGTTTATCTAGATGATATCATTGTTTTCTCATGAAATGTTGATGATCACTTTGTGCATCTTAGACAGATTTTTGAAAGATGCAGAGAATATGGAATTTCTTTAAATCCAAAAAAGAGTATCTTTGTTGTCCACGAAGGTAAACTTCTAGGTTACATTGTTTCTAAAGATGGTATTTCTATAGATCCAGAGAGGATTGCAGCCATATTGGCTTTACTGCTGCCCGCTCACAAAAAGGGTTTGCAGAGCTTTCTAGGTAGAATAAACTTCATGAGGAGATTTATTCCCAATGTTGCAGCTTTATTTCAGCCATTGACAACCATGCTAAAGAAAAACATTCAATTCAGTTGGTCAAAAGAAGGAAAGAACAGTTTTGAGCAGATTAAAGAGGCACTTGCAGCAACCCCTACTCTTATCAATCCAGATTTTGATAAGGATTTTATACTATACACTTTTGGGGGAGTAGATACCATCTCTACAGTTTTTTTTCAGCAAAATAATGAAGGTATGGAGCAGCCTATAGCTTTCTTTAGTCAAGTTTTACATGATTATGAAACAAAGTATTCATTCATTGAGAGGCATGTGCTTGTTATAGTGAGAAGTCTGAAAAAGTTCAGACATATGTTGTCTAACAATAAGATACATCTGCTGGTAGCTCACCCAATAGTCAAGGATTTTCTGCTAAATAAGGACATTAATGACAGGAGAGCAGGCTGGATAACCAAAGTCATGGAGTATGACATCAACATAAAGGTTACCAAGCTTGTTAGAGGAAAAGGCCTATGCGAACAACTTGCAAAAAATGAAGAAGACACCAGTGAAAAGATTGCTACAGTTCTGAATAATGAAGAAGAACCTGTTGTTACAACCCATTCAGTTGATTGGATCAATTAAATGATCCATTACTTACATACTGGAGATTTTCCAGAAGGTTTAGACAAGTCTAAACGAAGATATTATAGATTGCAAGCAATTCCTTATGCATAAATTGATGGTGTTCTTTATAAGAAGGACTTTAATGGTTGTTCCTCAGGTGTGTTTATCCAAATTAGACTGAAATAATTCTTGAGGAATTCCATGATGGACTTGCTGGAGGTCAATTTGCACCACGTACTATAACTCTAAAAATAATGAGAGTTGGACATTATTGGCAAGATCTTTTCAAAGATGCTCATGCTTATGTTAGAAGATGTAGTAAATGTTCACTTTTTGCATGAAAACAAAAGTTAGTAGCCCTGCCCCTAAATCCAATTCAGGTTGAGCAGCCATTTGGAAAGTGGGGACTCGATTTTATCAGTCCAATCAATCCACCCTCGAGTGTTGGGCACAAATGGATTTTAACTACCACAAACTACCTTACTAAGTGGACTGAAGCAATCGCATTAAGAGATGCAAATGAAACGTCAGTTTTAAAATTCTATCAGGACATAGTTTCCAAGTTTGGTACACCTGATTAAATTATTTATGATCATTCTTTGGCCTTTGTTGGTTTAAGAGTTTCAGATTGTTCAGTAAAGCATAATATTTATCTAAATACTTCATCCAATTATTACCCCTAGGGTAATGGACAAGATAAATCAATGAATAAGAATCTGATTAAGATCATACATAAGATTATTGAAGATAATCAAAGGTCATGGTATGACAAACTCAAGTTAGCCCTATGGGATGATAGAGTTACACCAAAACGATCAACGATATTTCCACCATATGTTTTGGTTTATGGCAAAGAAGCCAAATTGCCTATCTCAATTGAATTGCCAAATTTGAGTTATATAAAGGAGCTTGAGTTACTTGAGGAGCAGCCAATGCAATTCAGGTTTGCTCAATTAGCAAAGTTGGAGGAAACTAGAAATGAAGCTTACAGAAAGCTTCAAATTCATCATTCTCAAATGAAGAGGACATCCGATAAGAAAGCAACAACAAGGATATTCAACGAAGGTGATTTAATTTTCAAGTGAGATGAATTAAAGAGAAGACCTGGAAAACATACAAAGTTTGACGCCATGTGGGATGGCTTGTATATTATAACAGAAAAGAAGGAACACAATGCATTTCAGCTTTCAAAGTTGGATGGTGAAGTACTGCCAATCCATGTCAACGGGATTCACTTGAAACAATGTTATTAAGCATCAAGCTTTCAGTTGTACATAGTAGAATAGGTTTTAGTTTCAATTATGTTTTCAATAAGAGCTTGTTGGCACGTTTCATTTCAGTTTTGTTGTGTTTTCAATAAAGTGCAGTTGTTGCACCTAGTTTTCCAAACTCTGTCTTCAATAGAGTTGCAGTAGTTTCTTTCAATTTGTGTGTTTTGAAGCTGAGTTAAGAGTTTTTGAGTTAAAACAGAGCAAAAAATAGACTCCATGCCCAACGGATAAGCTATATATTGGTCTATAGTATTTAGCAGGAAAACACTCCGCAGAGGTCACCAATTTGTTACCTATTTTTCACTACGAGCTCAAATAGGTAGAGCTTAATCAAATTCATCATTGATAGGTACAAAAATTTTCAAGTTTTTTTGCTAAAGTATTCATTGTTCATCATAAAGATCAGATTACATCTGAATTACAGTTTTATTGTGCAAGTATTTGAAAAATAAAATTGGAAATTTGCATAATAATGCTTTTTATTCATTTTGTAAAAACATTGAAATCTCGCACAAGCCGCGAAAGTAACTGAATTTGATTATGATAATCAAATAATGAATACAAAATTCAATGAAAGCTACACTACTAAAGATAACGTAAACACAAAGAAGGGAAGAAATTCATCATTTCCTATGATGATGAATCACTTTCGCTTGATGTCTTCAGTTGTCACGTCTCCAAGCTGCAGCCTCGATTTCACACTCCATGAACTTGCAAAATTGTAAAAAGATGATGTTAGAAATGTACTCTAAGCAATGATGAATTACATTCTACTTTATGCCTACACTACCAATAGGAATGTAATTTACATTCAATCATGCATTCACCAGATGATTGAGTTACAAAGGTTGATAATCAAGGAACATGAAACTCAATGGAAGCTTTCAGCTTCGATTATTTTTGCTAACTTGTTTGTTTCAATGTGCAGGAACAAGTTCATTATGTTCATGATTATTTTCATCAGATATGTGGAGCAAAATAGGCTCCCACAAGAGTTGAGCTCGGCATATCATAAGGACACCTCTCATTCATATTGTTACATGAGAGTCATCAAGTATTACATAACAGTCATCAAGTATTACATTCATAACACATGACTGATGTAAAGCAATATTAAATAATAAAAGCAGTCTAATTCAACATGGTGAAAATAGATTGACCAAATTTTCCTTTTGCTCATCATTCAAAGGAATAATCAAAGAAACATGTTAAGAGAGCATTAATTACATTTGTTATCATTTGTTTTAGCTCTGCCTTTCATTCATATTTACATTTTGATGAGGCATTGAGCCCCTTTATGCTAAAAGGAGAACAAGGTATCAAGTCATCATAATTGTTTTTAACAACCTCTGAAGCACATACATAATTCATCAAGAAACTCAGGAGGATAGCCACATATGCAAGTTATCTGAATATGTAAGAAAGATTCAGAAAAGAGAAAGACAATGCTTATTAGATACATTATACAACCACGAAAGAGATTGCAGTCTAAGGGCGCAAATGCATGTCTTTCATCAAGGTAACTGTAGGTTACCAAGGAATGCTTCCTTAGTGTTTTTTGAGACTTGGATAAACATTGAACTCACAGCTACAAGGTGGAATGAGGAATAAACTTTCCCAGAACAACAAAAAACAGTGATCAAACAATAGAGAGAAGCCATAGTTCTTACACTATGGAGTTGATATTAGAGTATCTATTCAAACTTGCACCAGCTAGAAAAGAGGTAAAGTTAGGACTGTTATTTTAGTGAAGGAAATTTTATACTGAAAGGTATGAGATGGTGAATCAAGACAACAATAGAGAAATCATATATCAGATGCAAAATACTATGATAATGATTTGAGATCAATAGAAAACACATGTATTAGAAAGACATCTACAGTTGTGAAGGCACAGTCACATTGACAACCACCATGCCATAACAAACATTGTGAGCAGCAAGGTGCATAATGAAGATTCACATTCTAGCTCTTTAAATTTCTTTACATCTTCATGAATATAATGAAGTTGTAGCAAAATTATATAAAGTGCTTATCTTGCTTTTGAGCACATGACTTGATCAAAGTCAGGCAATGAAACTACAAAATCATAAAAGGCAGTTATGTAAAAAAAGACAAGTTAGGGTACAACATGTAACAATCTTATGTGAAGCTGCCTTTGATTATCAAGAAAGCATTCCATTATTAAGAATTCTTCTATTCATGGAGTATTAACTTCTCTTATTATCATAATACCATTGTTTGATAAATACATCGACGGTTTTTGGTGTTTGGCAAAGCAAATGCAAGAGCTAATAAGCTACAAAATAATTTGTAACAGTAGTAATGATTTGGGACAGCATTGCACAGTATCAAATAGAAGCAGAGTAAGAAGCCCTCCGGATATACATACAATTAGCTCAAATGTGCAACTGAAGAGAGTTTTGTGAAGCCAAATTTTGAGCTTTTATGAAAATAAGGGTCTCTAACCCTTTTTGTTTTTGTATTCTTTTGTGTGTTTTATCAAAACCCTCATGGAAGCTAAAGAGATTAAGAAGACTTTCTTTTCAATCACAAGGTAAGTGCAGGGTTAAAAATTCCATCAAAGGTCACATGAGAGTTTTCAGAAAAATGTAAAAAGGCATGCAATTTTCAGATGAAGCCTTTGAGTTTGCAATGAATCACGAATACCCAGATGAAGATTGTTTAAGCCACGACCAAAGGCAGTAAAGAGGAACATACAAAGAAGTTAATGAAGGGTGCTCAAAAATTTCTTTCAGTTACAAGATACTTGTATTCTACTATTCTGGGTCGAGCCCAGTTTTGGAGAGAGTTTAGTTTTGTCACTGTTTTCAGCGTGCACATTTATACAATGATCTTTACTCAAAAAATGGTGTTTTTAGTAAAAATACAAATTTATTATCACCCATGTGAGGGTTTCCTCTAAAAATTCAAAAAAATGCAATGAATCACAAATACCCAGATGGAGATTGTAGAAGCTACACTCAGAATACAAAAGAAAAATGTAGAGATTTTTGTTTGTTGCTTTCAAAGCTTAAGCCAGAGTAATATGGCGCCTTTTGTCACATACACATAATTAAAACTAAAAAACCCAGGTCAAGCATAAAGATAGCCGCGTCCAAAGACATAAATCAGCATGAAGTTATATCAATCTCAGCTACAAGAGCTTCAATCTCATACAGTTAGAAGGAGCACTCAAAGAATCAACAACAGAAAAGAGATAAATTATTCTGAAGCTTACCACAATTTCGATGTCAAAAGATATAAGTGAAGCTGTGGGTTCCTCCTACAGAGTGGTCTCAAAAGCTTAAAGCCTTATCATTCATGTTGAGCTTGTTGAAAACTTAATATAGACAGAGAAAAGCCATGAGCAGAAAAATACATCAGAATATTGGTGAGTCGTGGCCTGAGAACTCAATAGAATGTTTCAAAAATGGATAAGAGTGCCCAGATTTTTCAAGAATAAGGGGCTAACCACATTTTTCTTTAGATATCTTCATGAAAAAATCTAGAAAGCAGCTTGAAATGGTGAACAGGTCCATTCCAAACCCTACTTCATGGCGGCCAGTGCAATAAGAGTTTCTCTCGAAGTTTCTTCAAGAGACAAGTGAAAGATGCGAAATGATTAGGGTTTTTCCTTTTTTTCTCTACTCAAGGTGACTTTAGATGGAATATTTGAAGAATAAAACAAAGTCATTATGTTTTATTTTTTCCCATTATTTTAACTCTTAAGTCAAGTCGACTTATGCATAGTGGTCGACTATTATGAATTATCAAATGTTTATAATATGCATGGTGATGGTGGTCGACCGATTTATCTATAGTGGTGAATGCATTTTGAAATATATGCATGGAGGGGAGCAATAAGGGGCCCGTGATTTTTGAGGATTGACTTCAAAAGTACACTTTGATTTCGAAGATATTATACCTTGCATGAATTTGAGAAGTATTTGATGTTCAGTTAAATATTAAAAGTAATATTGTTGTTACTTTAATATTTAAAACAAATGATAAGAGGAGCTTATCAAAGGGTTTTGAGATAATTTACATACAGCTTGTATAAATTTACGACATGACATAAGTTGTACACGGATCAGGAGCAGTTTGGCCACTTGTAGTTATCATCAGTTGTGAGACTTCCTTTCATGCGTTTTCATGTTTGCTCATGGGAGACTTTTACGAGGTGACTTTTTGCATGCTTGACTCACTGTTTACAGATTTCCAGTTCAGTTTGAGCTGCTTTTCAATTGTACACATTATGACTGTGAGTTTGAGACCGAGTTCACTCATTTTTGCATGGGTTTGAGCTCTTCTTTTGGAGATATTTTGTTTTTCTTTGGATTTGCTTTGGAGTTATCTTTTTCATACTGAAATTGACTTTCAGCTTCATTTTCATGCACTTTGGAGTGCACTCTCATTGTATATATTAGAAAAAGTTTATCTTTTTCCTCTAGTTCTTGTTTTTTGGCCTTTGCACTCTGCAAAGTGAATTATCATGTAACTCAACTTTTATATTCAGATTAATACAGCAGCAGGTTTACAGGTTCAAATTGTGTTATTTAGCAGAAGATTCCTTTATTTTCTAGCATTTTCAAAGTTTTTCCTTCAAGATTTCAGGCATTGTTATTGTGTAGGATTTGATTGAAGGATTATTGTGTTTTCAGTTCTGAAACCTTTAAATTTTTTGTCTCCTTCATAAGTATCTGTATGCAGTTTAGTTTAAATTCACTGGTTATACACTGTGCATGTATTGATTAATCAATTTAGCCATGAAAACCATGATTCCCCTCAAGATTACGTTAAATCAAAGCCTTTGTTTAAAGCATTCAAGTGATTAGATTATCAAATCAAGTTGTGCAGATTGAAGTACTGAGAAGTTTATTGTGAATCATAATTTCAAATCTTTGTCAATTAGGTGCATCACCACTAGTTTACAATTTTGCATGCATTCATCATACATTTCTATCCCTTTTCCAGCAAGTTACCAATTATTAATTTAAGAATCATATAGGAAGTCGGCCTAGAATCCAAAGGTTGAATCTCATTATACATCACCCACAACTTGAGTTTGATCGAATGTTTCAACAGATTGTTGAATTTGATCATTCAACCGTTCGAGTGCAATCTGTTTGACAACACCAACCTCACAGTTGCGCTTAGGAGGTTGTTTCCAAGTTTTTTGATATATAAGTCACCCAATTTTGGTGCAGTTGGCCCAGGAGGCAAATTTTTTTTGACCCAGGGCCACACAGACCCCAAGGCATGAGTTTCAAAGCAAAAATTAAAAATCACAAAAAAGCACTTTAAAAATTGTGCTTGTAGTTTTAAAGGAAGTCGTCATCACTGCTCAGCCAAGCGGCCACTAGCTTGGCGGTGACCACCTCCCATCATCGTCGGTTCACCATCGGCCTACCACTGGCCTGGCGCCAATCCGTCACCAATCTGCCACCGGCCAGAGCGCCGCCAAAGCATCGTCGGAGTGCTGCCTGAGCGCCGCCAGGATGAGTGGAGCCATCAAGGCCCCTTTTTAAGCCTTTTTTAACCTCTTTCGGTAAATCAAGCGTACGATCTTCATTTTTTGAAAATGAAATAATGCTGGAAAGATGATTCAAAGCTGGATTTAGTGCTGTAGAACTCTTTTTTTGATTTTTCTGTTTTTCTATGTTTTTGCAAGTCAAAGTCAGAACTTGTTTTTTGCACTCTCGGGGGTGTAACTTTTGCGTTCAGACTCTGTTTTACGAAAACGAATAGGCATTGAAAAGGTGGTACTGCACTCTATCTAGATCTGTAATTTATTTCATCAAAAAATATATTAGGTACGCAAAACATTTTTTGAAGCATATTTTTCTTTTTCTAGCTTTTCAGCTTTAAAAATTGTACTGGGGTTTGGGTTCTTGTGTTGTGGGGGGGGTTTTTTCTTGCTTTCTATAATTTACATCAGAAAACTAAAAACCTCTTTCATAAAACAAATTTCAAAACTCATTCATTATGGAAAAATATTCTTCTATTGAGCACCTTACCCCACATAATTATCACACCTGGAAGGCACATATGACCAGACTTCTCATGTCAAAAGGGTTATGGTCATGTTTGGATGATGTTCAACCTCAGTTGACACGACAATTTGAGATATTTCAACACAGGAATAGAATAGATGAGGCCATGGGTTTTCTATCCTTGCATGTTTCAGATAGTCTTCTATTCCATCTAGAGGGTTGTACAACTCCTCAGGCTATGTGGTTGAAGTTTGAAACTCTATTTGGCACCATTAATCAGTTTTGAGCACTTCATATTAAGGCCGAATTGACTTCTTTAGTACCTAATTCATATCCTACCATTGAGGATTTTTTATCAAGTTTAATTCCCTGAGGTCATTGTTACAAGGTTGCGGAAAGAACAAAATAGATGAAGAATGCATTTACCTAATTCTTTCTAAGCTTCGAGGTCCTTTTAGATATTCTCTTTGACATTTTATTCCACCATGGATGCCTTGGGTGCATGCTTTACCATGCCTAATTTTGAGGTGTTTTGTGATCAATTGACACGAGAGCAGGCCAAGATATCATAGTTGGATGCTCTCTTGGGATCTAAGAACCAAGCATTGGTAGCTCAAACATCTATGGGGAAGCAGAAGCAAAACTGAAGTCGAAGACAGATTCAACAGGTAGTGATAATTACTCCAAGCCACCTCCTAAGTTTGATTCAAAACCACAGTCCAATCCTAAACACAAAAAATCTTCTAAGTTTGGTGTCTTCCTCCAAGACTAAGAAGAAATCAAGTGATCCTTGCAATTTTTGTGGCAAGGAAGGACATCCAATTTCCCAAGTATTGGAAATGATTAGAGGCTTTAGAGGAAGCCATGAAGTAGCATAATATCACCTCACCTCAGGCTCCTTCTCCACCCATGGGGAAAAGTCATGCTCTTTTTTCACGAGCATTATCTTCAGGGTCCACTTGGATTCTAGATTCTGGTGATTCTCACCATATGACATGCATAGAGGATTTGGTCACCGCTTTTGCCCCTACTAGCACTACACACATTGCAGTTGGTGACTCAGCACAACTTTCAGTTCAGGATTCAAGTATTTTTTTATTGGATGGTGGTTGTCTTCAGGATGTGCTCCAAGTTCCCGACATTTCAACAAACCTTCTTTTTGTTTATCATATTTTCCATTCTGGCTCTAGTAAGACAATTGAGTTCTCACCACATCATGTGGTTATTCGAGACCTTCATGATCCTGATTTGGTTGTGGCTATTGGGAGTGTTGATTTTGCATCTTGCCTATATAAATTTGATGGCTTTGAGAGTTCAGACAGTTTAGATTCCTCTCTTATAGCACATGTAGACTCAATGAGCAGGCTTTGGCATGAGCATTTTGGCCATGTCAATTATAGATATCTATAGTAGATGAGTACTCGGGCATTGTGATTGGGCTCCCTCAGATTTCATGTACTGATGGTGTATGTGGAGGTTGTGTCCTTGGAAAACATCGTCGGGATTATTTTCCTACGGGTAGAGCAACACGTACTAAGGCACCCTTGGAGTTGGTACATAGCGATTTCATGCCCTTTCCGACTCCTTTTTCAGGGGCCCAATATGTGCTCACTTTTATTGATGACTTCTCCAGACATACATGGGTGTACTTTCTTAAGTACAAGTCTGATGTCTTTGATTCACTTTGGATCTTTAAGACATTTGTGGAGAAGCAATCTGGACTTTCTATTAGAAGGATATGCACAAATAATGGGGGGAGTATGTTAATCAAGCTTTCAGGGATTTTTGCACTGAGCATGGTTTGTAGCATCAGTTTACAGTACCTTACACCCCTCAGCAGAATGGTGTTGCTGAGAGAAAGAACAAAACCTTATGAGAGATGAAAAATTGTATGATACACCTCGAGCTATGAGTTCTTTTTTTTGGGCTGAGGTTGTCAATTGTGACAATTAAATTCAGAATCAGATGCCTCATAAGGCATTGTGACATATGACTCTTGACAAGGCTTGGACCCATGTCAAGCTTGATGTTTCTACATTCTGAGTTTTTGGTAGTGAGGCTTGGGCATTTATTCCCGATGCTCATTGGAAATCCATGGAGAGGAAGAGCCGACCACTCATATTTGTTGGCTACTGTGAGGATGTTAAGGCGTATAGGTTGTTTGATCCTGATTCTAGAGAGGTCTTGTTTCGGTGAGATGTCCAATTTGATGAGCACTTTCCTCTGATGGATTCTCCATCACCAACTTCTCCCTCACTACCTACTCCTCCCTCTTCATCTCTTGAGGATGATACAGATGATGATCCACCATCTCCACCACCACCAACCACTCAGTATTTTCCTAGGTGGGCCCATGTTACTGTTGAGGCAGCTGGTTCTTTGGCAGGTGATCCTTTAGATACTCGTCGTACTTGTGCTCAGACATCTGGTTCTAGTCTTTTGAGTCATGCCATTTTGGATGATCCTCATAATTTTTTAGAGGCGACATATCACCTTGAGTGGGATAGGGCCATGGAAGAGGAGTATTCTTCATTGATGAAGAATCATACTTGGGAGCTTCGTCCTCTTCCTAAGGGAAGAAAGTTGGTTTGGTGCAAGTGGGTGTACCATACCAAGTATGTTGTAGATGGTTCGATTGATAAGTATAAGGCTCGTCTTGTTGCGAAGGGTTTTTCTCAAGTAGAGGGTATTGAATACTCCAAGACCTTTGCTCCTATCGCCAAGATGAACTCTATTTGCTTTGTAATTTCACTTGCAGCTTCACAGGGATGGAAAGTGTTTCAGATGGATGTGAAGAGTGCTTTCTTGCATGGAGACCTACATGAGGAGATCTATATGGAGCAGCCTTAGGGTTTTGTGCAGGACTCTTCCTTGGTTTTAATACTTCGACGTTCATTATATGGTCTCAAACAAGCCCCTTAGGCTTGGTATGAGAAGATGGACTCTTTCTTTCTTTCCTCTCACTTCACACACTATCATTCCAATCACACAATGTACATTCAGCATCAAGATGGTGATCTTTTGATTCTTGTGCTATATGTTGATGATCTCATTCTTACAAGTAGCTCATCCTCCATGATTCAGAGTGTTCAAAGAGCTTTGATGGAGTAGTTTGGGATGATAGATGTCAATCTTCTACACTTCTTTTAGGGTCTACAAGTTATTCAGTCTTCGGATGGGATTTCCATATTTTAGTAGAAGTATTCTCTTGATATGCTTCAACAATTTGGCATGCTTGATTGCAAGCCTTCCCCCACACCATTTCAGTCAGGTGTTGTTTTTTCTTCCACTTGTACTACTCCTTCTATGGATTCCACTTTATACAGGTAGTTGGTGGGCAGTTTGTTGTACCTGACACATTCCCATCTTGATCTTTCCTCTGTAGTTGGCCTTGTTTCTCAGTTCTCCCATAATCCTCACAAGATCCATTGGCAAGCAACAAAACATATCTTGAGGTACATTTGGGGCACCACTCATTATGGCATTCACTACACTTCAGGATCCCCTCATATTATTGGCTTCACTAACTCATATTGGGTTGGCGATGCCAATGATCAGAAGTCCACTTCTAACTTTGTTTTCTGCCTTGGTTCTGGTCCTATCACATGGTCTTGCAAGAAGTGGTCTGCTATTGCATTATCATCTACAGAGACTGAGTACCAAGCAATAGTGTTAGCTAGTCAAGAGATTTTATGGCTTCGACAGTTGATGATAGAGTTTGGGTTTCCTTTTGATAGTCCCACTATTCTTTGGTGTGACAATCAGAGTGCCATTCACATTTCCCACAACCTAGTGGAGCATCAGTGGACTAAGCACATTGAGATCCACATGCACTTCATCAGGCAGTTGATTCAGGATGGTTCTCTCATCTTGGAGTACATTCCTGAGGAGCAGGTTGCAGAAATCTTCACTAAACCTTTGGCATCGCCATGCTATCTTCAATTGCGCTCCCTACTTGGGGTGAAGTTGTCCTTGGGGGGTCTCTATGAGGCCTTCCTTCATGTTTTTTTCAGCATATTTTTTCATCTATTTTTGGAGAGGAGTTTTTCCCACTTGGTTTTCTCCTTTACTCCACTTTACAAAGATTTGGTTGTGATTGGGTACCTCATCAAGTCTAGTTTTCGGGACCCAAGTTTTCTTTCTAGCTTGTAGTTGCATTGCTTTCATGCATTTAGTTTGTAGCTACTCCCTAAGTTCATCTTAAGGGGGGGTGTTAGAGTAAAAGGTTCATTACTTAATTATTTTAATTAAGTTACCTTTTATATATCTCTTAAGATTAACTTAGTTTGCATTTTGTAGGCATTTAATAATTATTCCCTTTTAGGTTTCACTTTAGGGTTTCTTGATCTCCTTCATAAGGATTGATCTCTTTGTATTATTTCATTCAGTTAATGCAATCTCTCTTGAAGCTTGCAAAGCACCTTTGCTTTTTTGTCTCCATCTCTTCCTTTCTGTGATAGGTTATTTGCATGCAGGTGATCTTCGAGTTCTGTGAAGTTGGCTTTCTCAACTTCTACAGATATAAACTAATGAAATGTAGAAATCTTAATGAAGTTTACACTTGTAATTTCTAAAAAAAAATTAAAAAAATGGTTTGATATCTTTTTTATAAATTTAAGAGAAAAAATTGAAATATTGGCAATTTTAGAAAAAATTGAAGTCGATGGGACGCCACAAAATAAAAGAGAAAACAATTATTTTTACCTGATTTTCCCCTCCAAATAGATAACTTCAATATCTAATGCATGAAAAAAAAAAATGATGAATAGTTTTTTTGTAATAACTTTTTAAAGTCAAACCTCACTAGAATGTCATAGTTTTTGTGGGATGTCAGCTATTATCTATTTTTTGTTATAAAAACCTTATTACAATAATTTAAAAATAAATAAATAAAACTAATCAAAATATTAAAAAAAAGGATTCCAAACTCCAAGCTCTACAAAAGGCTATTTTTATACTTTTATGTAAGTACCCCAACTTGAAGAAATTTAGAGTTGAATTTGAAGTTTTTCTAATTCTTCGTCAAAAGAAGGGTTAAGTTGTCACATAGGTAGCCATATAGACAATTCTGTCGAAAGTGTTTTTTCCAAAACCTTACACATAAATTCAACCATGATTTAAAATTTCAATAGGGAAAATATTGTTTTGTAGTTTTAGGTGAAAGGGTTTCCCCCAAAATTGTATGTGCCACATATATACGCCACGTGGTTTTAGGTGAAAGGGTTTCACTCAAAATTGTATGTGCCGCATATACACCACGTTGTTTTAGGTGAAACTATTTTTCCCAAAACTATTTAGGGCACAAATATTTTGCTAAAAACTATTTTGTTGGTCAAAAGTATGACACAAATATGTGCTTTTACCCATTTACCATTTATTTGTTTTTTACTTTTAATTAATGAGAATTTCAAGTTTGAACAAAAATTAACATTCCCACTTAATGGGTAATTGAGAGAGAATATCATTATTCCAATTAGATATTTTTATCTACAAATACTCTTCTCCTTATATTTGGGGAGGAATATTCCTCACCTCTTAACAATCCTTTTGAGTTAATTATGATAACCTCCATTTTCATTTTTTTCCTATTTTAGTGGAAAAGTATTAGAAAATGTAGTGCCCTTTTTTATTGGCTTAGATCATGGCTATAAATACCTTGAGATTATAACAAATTTTGTGGAATAAACTCATGGGAAAAGAAAACTTAATAATAGTATGAAAACAAACAATTTTTTTTTAATAAAAGTGGCAAAGCCACTATAAAGGATTTCTATTGATAATAAGATAAAAGATTACAAAAATGGCCCATATATAAATGCCATGAAAGGATTGGCCAAGGTGACCGCCGTATGAACAATCCTATAGAAGGAGGAACAACAGGATTACAAAACCAAAAAAATATACATAGCACAAGTCCCAGCTCAGATCCAAGATGACCACATATCAGCATTACAAGCATGGAGGCTTAAAAATAGAAACTAAAAAAACATTAGATACCATTTTCATCAGATGAAGCAAGGTTGACAGGCAGAGGGAAGAACGGAGTAGCATGCAGATCTTCCAGAGCATGCCTGGACAAGAACTGCACCGCATTGAATAGACGTAACAACATATCAGCCAAAGAGTTACCAAAAGAAGGCCTCAAACCATTAAGTTGGGCCACAAACATGGAAGAGCAATCAACAACCAAATCATTGACCATGTCACATAGCAGGGAACCAAGAGTAGGAACAGAAAGCAAGTGTTCACGACAAAGAACACCACCCACCAAATTGGAACCAGTGAGAAGATCAAAACTTTCCAAAGAAGCCTCGAGTAGGTACATCGAACAAACATGAGGCAACAGGTAATTACCTGTGATAAATTTCACAATTTCAAAGCACCATAAAACATCCATTAGGTTGGACACGAACATAGAAGCCAATTCATTATGAAGAGCCATTAGGTGGAAAGACAACCAGTCTCAACCCAAAACCATAGTAATTGCCTAAACTACTTGAGAACAATGCTGGAGAAATCCTTACAGAGCATATCAGTCAAAGAGGAGTGACATACCTGAGCTTCATGATACCAGGTTGGGATGAAAACCCTGAACATGCTATCCATGATAAAGCTAGGATACCAATTGCCTTGTCACCAGAGAAAGAACCAGATAACAATACTTGCCAAAAAGGATGAACATACCAAAGCTAGCCAAGCAAGGTAAAAGCCAGTCCTCAAGACAAGGACATCAACCCCCTCAAACAACAACACAAAAAAACAAACTATTGACAAATATACAAAAAACAATAAAAACTAAAACAAAAATACAATATACAATGATGGAATAATCAATCATTATTTGAAAGTACTAATGAGAGAATCCTGAAAAGTTTCAAACTTCACATGTCCAAGAGGCTTGGTAAAGATGTTAGCATATTGTTCTTGAGTAGAGTAGAATTGGAGCTAAATATTCCTTTGTAATTTAATGTTCTTGGTTCATTCATGAAATATTTAATTACAAACAAGCTTGAAAACACTTTGATTGTCATTATAGAGGATTGTGGGTTGATTTTGAGATACTCTCAATCTTTCTAATAGATAATGTAGTCAAATTTCTTCATAAACTATTGCACTTGTTGCACAATATTTTGATTATGTTAAGGAACGAGCGATTGTGGCTTGCTTCTTACTTCCCTAAGAAATAGATCCTAAACCTTTAAGAAGAAAACAAATCTAAATGTGGATTTTCTATCATTAACAGATCTTGCATAATTTACATTTATGTATCTTATTATGAAGAATTGATAATTCTTTTTATATTCTAAACCATGATTATTATACCATAGATATACCTTAGTACCCAATTTTCTTCTTTTTGGATGATACATCTTTGGTTTTTGCATGAATCATGAAAGATGATTTATTACAAAACTAGTATTCGAACGAGTGTAGATCAAATAAATTAAACCTCCAATCAATTATCGATAGATAGTTGCATTGACCTAAGGAGAAGGATAAAAATAGATAATTACAATCATGATTCTATGTATGTAAACATGGGTTTTCAATCCGTCATTCTAAAATTTTCAAGCAATTTATTGGTATATTTTATTTGAGATACAATATATGGTGATTTTTTTTCATACCTCTAAGTTGAGACAATAGTGTAATAGCTTGATCTATATGTCCTAGAAAATTCCTTCTTCAAATCACTCATGGTTGTTTCAACCATCATTTTTTAGCTACATGTGATAACTAAGTCATCAAAATATACATTGATAATCATAATCTCCCCCCTTGTTCCTCAAGGTAGAGATTTGGATCCTACTAAATTCATGTTGTAATAAATATTCATCAATTTTATATACTAGGCTCTAGGAGCCTATGTGAGACCATAGAGATATTTAAAAAGTTCAAGCATACCTTTTCTTCTTTACTAGGTGCAATATATCCCTCTAGTTGGGTCATATAGACATCCTCCTTAATATATCCATTGAGAAAGGCACTCTTTATATCCATTTGATATAGCTTACATTCAAATTGTGTAGCTAAAGAAAAATCCTTTTGTTGGTTTTGATTTGTGCTATGGGAAAAAAATGTTTTTTCATAATCAAACCCTTCTTTCTAGGTATAACGCTTAGCTATACTTTTGGATTATAATTAACTATATTTCCATATGCCTTATACTTGATCTTGAAGATCCATTTATGTCCAATGGATTTCTTACTTGGTGGAAGATAAATAAGATCCCAAGTTTTTTTTTCATTAGGGATTGATATTTTGAATCCATGGCCTCCTTTTGAGGCTTTAATTCTAGTTCTTCCTGAACATTAGATGGTTTAAATTTATCAACTACTAAACCCATGAATTTTAGATTTACCTCATTGCGAGTCATATTATGGTTCCTCAGTCCTAAAGTTGAAGTGTCCAGGACTCCATCTAGCTTTGCATTATGAATGGTAGTAGTATACCCCTTGGGCATAGGTCTTGTGACATTTGTGGGTGTTGTCTCAAATTGATTATCAACATTTGCATTACCTTTCTCATCCAAGTTAAATATTTGAGCACTATTTGGAGTAGGTGATGATGTGGAAGGTGAACTTAACTCACTCTTCTCAACAAAAATGGCATCCTTGTTGATGTGTATCTTCTTTGTGGTGGGATTCATAAGTCAATAGGCATTGAAATCATTTATATGCCCAAGAAGAATGCATTTCATAGATTTCTCATCAAGATTGTTTCTCTTTTACTTAGGAATGTGTATGTATGTTGTGCAACCCAATAGATGAAGATAAGAAATAGATGGATTAACTCCCATCTAGGATTCCTATAGTTTGATTCCAACAAGTGCTTTGATTGGTGCATGATTAGAAGATAATTTTTCCTATGCACAACTTCAGCCCAATGTGTATTTCCCAAGTGAGAATCCTTTAGCATGTTATGTACCATGTCTGTGATGATGCATTTACTTTATTTAGCAAATCTATTTTTCTGACTCGTGTAAGTTGAAGGTACTTGATGATAAATTCTATTTTCCTTCAAGTAGGTAGTGTAGACACTTAAAAATGTCCTGAATGGTATACACACTTGAATCCGATATATTAATATCATTTCATCTTGAATCCATCCTATTTTCTCTTATTTGATAAATTAACCTAGTTAATTAATCAAAGGCCTTGTGTTCATCTATTAATATAATTAACCTAATTAGGTTAATTCACTATCCATAATATTCACTTGTCATCCTATCTAACCAAGTAATGCAAATTATTTAATTAGCCTTCCTATATCTTCTTATTTAATTAAATAAATCCTAGTTATCCTAGTTATTTAATTAAATATCCTAATCCCACCTGTTTCATTAAATAAATTAATTATTTAATGCTAAATTTTACAACACACATCTTAGCTTTCATCATGTTAGTTTAGCTTTCAACATGTTTCACATGTATATCTCTCATCAATTTCATCAGTTTTCTCCAATAAAACTGATTAAAACAAACTCATTATCCAAGGGATTGGGAAAGGGTATTCATTCCACATCAATTTAACACCACTCCCTCAATAGGATAAGTTTCATTGTCTCAGAGTAGATTTTTGTCAAGCTTTCATGTTTTTATCATGTTAGATTAATGGCTTCTTCGTCTTTGTTTACATTGAATATCTTATTGGGATTGATGTTTAGTGGATTAAATATGCTTTGAATCTATATGGATCAAGTGTAGTTAACCTATATTATGTCATTGGTCACATTTCGGTGTTAGAAGAAGGGTTTTACTAATCGAATCTGATGAATTTCACTTTAGATTCCCGTTTTCTTGTGTTTGTAGGTTCAACGATGCACTTTGAGAAAAATCAGTGACGTACCTTGGATACGTCGCTATACAGCGACACACTTGGGTTTGAAAACAACGACACATAAGTAATTGGTGATGACTTATTAAATTTTGTCACCACATATTAAATTAGTGATGCTAAACTAATTTTTAATCGCATCATGAATTTTTATTTAGCGACACATTTGATTTGGTGACGCTATTGAAGTCATTGTCTACTGTAGAGTGACACATCCAATTTTTCAATATAGTGACACACTTGTGATATAGCGACACATATAATGGAAATTCAACAATGCAATTGATTTCAACGTCGCTATTTACTGGTAAACTAAACAAAAGTTGAATTTTGACATGTGTTTTAAATTTTTGATTTCATCTGATTTCTAACATGTCATTGCATTCTAGTTTTTCTTTTCGAGGCTAACTAGTTTTGCAAATTTGGGCAATAAAATTTGAATTGAAGGAGCATATCATCATTTGATTATATATTGTAACAAGTGTTTTTACCCTTATGGGGCAATCATAACGCATTTTATGATGCTTTATTTCACATTTTAGGACCAAATAAATCTCCTTTTAGGTTTAAAATTAATGTTCAAAGTTGGTTAAAGTTGAACCCACATATCCTCATTTTTCAATATCACATTTAAAATTGAACAAAACAATCTCAACACTTCAATTTGGTGCTTCAAACGAACTCACTATGCTTGTTAAGGTTAAAATGAACACATGTTTTATTTTCTTGTGTGTTCTTGTTATGT